>JZKD02S1704151.1:799366-810168 GCA_000966675.3 Picea glauca
TCCATGCATTTACTAAGAAAAGGGGATTTAAATCTAGGGATGAAGGTAGAAAGTAATTTCTATTCGGTCATATCTACATGCAAATTCTGAACTCTATTTGCTAGTCCGTAGGGTGTTTTTCCCCAACAACAGAATTGACGACTGTACTAGGGAGAATCTCTAGGGTTCCTGGAAGTTTATTTGGTTTTTGGGTAGTTTAAAGACTAGTTTTTCTTTCCTGTCTTTTCTTTTCATTTCTGTAAAGTCTGAGCTAGCAGGGAGTCTAGTTTTCCATACCAGCTTTCTCTGAATTTTGCTTGATTGTGTTTTTCGGGACCCACAGAGGTACACGAGGCCTGCACAAGGCCTGTATGCGCGTACCCGTGCCTTAGCCTCTTACAGCCTGTGTGTGAACGCTAGATGTAGAGGTATCAGTAGTGTTTAGATTTCAGAGAACCTCAGAGGCAGTCCTCCTCTTCCCTGTCAGAATCACACATTCTCAGGGGGTTTTCTGGAATTTTGTTTGAGTCTTGTTTGCTAACAGTCCTATCTTAGATTGTTTTTTCCTTATTATTTTTCTTTGCATTATTTGTTTTTCTATTAGAAAGAGTATCCAAGCCTTCAAGGGATCCTGGTTATCAAGATCAGTGGTCTCTTCCTGGTTTGGTCTGCCTGTTTTCATTTTTTTTTAGAGTTTATATATACACACGGCATGTACAAGGTTAGCCCGTGTGTACATGCCCTCTGTTGCTATTCAGCGCGCGTTCGCACGTTTGCTATTTGAGTGACAGTCGCATGCTTGTACATGCTACTTTTTGTTAAGGGTGAGGCAATCATCCTCTCCTTTGATAAGAAGTATTCCTCTCAGGTGTTTGAATCTCTGTTTGAATAGTCGGTAGCTTAGGATTATTTTTACCCTTAGCTTGCTTTTTCTCAGTTAAAACGTTGTCAGATTTTTTTTTTTATTTTTTTTTTACGGTTTTTAGACAAGTGTGAAAGTCATTGTTTTTACAATTTCTATTGTGTGATTTTTTAATCTGATTCTTTGTGATCTGCACTTTAAGCCAAAATTGTTTTTCTTGGTTTTTTGCTTGTTTATATTTTCCTTTTCTTGCCTTACTAACACTTAATTAAAAAAAAAAAATCTCTTTTCAT
Organism: Picea glauca; assembly: GCA_000966675.3. Lineage (NCBI taxonomy): Eukaryota > Viridiplantae > Streptophyta > Pinopsida > Pinales > Pinaceae > Picea > Picea glauca. The sequence goes on from JZKD02S1704151.1 coordinate 800,501, forward strand.
TTTTCTTCTTTAGTTGAAGAGTGTGTTTATGCATCATTAGCTAGGGAAAAGTATTTCATTTCATAAGTTTTTGCAGTTCACTTAGATCATAAGTAGCTTGTATTCGAGTGAAACTCCTTTGAGTTTGTTGTTCAAAATCTTAGAAAAGTTAAAAAATCTTTCTTTTGAAAAGTTGTTAAAAATTTTCATTCAGTAAAAGTTTTGTTTCCATCTTTTTTATTCATTTTTTGCTTTCGTCTTTTACACATCATCAGTTTCACCATAATACCCCTTGATGTAAGACAAATCCATAAAAGTAATGCTAAATTTAAAATCTACTATACTTTTATGTTTGTAGGGTTCACAAACTAGTTCAGGACTAGGGCCTTGGATTAGGTTGGAGAGGAAACTCTTCAAGGCCATTTTAAATCAAACATTGGAGTCTGAGATAGGGAGTGTATAAGTCCAGTTTCGTGGAAGTTATCCGGTACCCCCCTCTAACATAGGGGATAAACACGAGGTCGCGTGAAGAAAGGTAGAGGAGATAACCCCTCCAAAGCCGGACCAATCGTAGTGGATAACACATATAGAGGGCTTGTTTTGGGATTCCGTCATTTGCATTTTCCACGGGGCTTAGTGGGTCTCAAATCCGTTCTAGGTCCTCAGTTGTCTTCCGGACCATTTTCTCTTGATACCCTTGACAGGTTTCAGGCTCGATACCCTACTCATTGTGGTCTACCCGACTTTCGACTGTACCCGCCTAGTGACTGTTCGCGTGTTGGAAACCTAGTTGTCAATCTTTGTTAGGGACATACACAGGTGACTACGGGGGTATAACGTGGTACCTAGGATAGACATCAGGCCACGCTTTGCAGAGTATACCTAGAGTGTGCTTTCGTGTTCAAGTTGCACTTACACCGGTAAGTTGCTCCAGTGTTGGCTGTTGTAATTGTTCTTCCAATTAATTTAGTGTTTTCTTGTCTTATCTTCTAGGGACTTTTTTCTTAGTGTGTGGTACTTTTGAGCATTTAGACTACATTAGAGTGTCTTGGATATTCTCACACAGTGGAGGATCCTGATCTCTGTCGGTCACGAAGGCTTCTTGGCCTGCCACTGGTAACACTGGAGCCACCCCTGCCACCATTAAGGCGGAAGCTAGACCAACAAGGGTCTTTTGAAGAGATTGGGTTACAAACCATTGTGCCCAAACAACCCCTGGAGGAATCAACCATTTTGAACCTTGAAGCAACCTCTCTTAGCTCGGTTAAAACCCCAACCACTGATCTCTTGGCACCTTTTATTGTACCAATTCAATTTCATGAGTGCTAGATAGTGTTGCACACAACAATGGAAACAAATGTTGTTGCTTCTTCTGGAAATTCTTCAGTTCCCACCACAGTTGTCACCATAGGAGAGTCATATCCTAACCTACCGTCATCAGTCTGAGCCACCATGGTCTCGACCACAACTACTTCTCATAGTGGTCCGAACCCATCTTTGGCGGCGGCCACAACCCCTTTTACACCTAGTGTGACAAGCCCTCCGTTCTCATACGGTATGCCTAGTTCGGGTACAAGTCCCATACTTGCTTACTCCACCTTAAAAAAATTAGGTCTAGGGGCAGGGAGCTCTAGCGCTCCTCTGCAAGGTCACATCGGGGGCACTCCTGTCCCTTTCAATGCTTTTCCTTACATAGGAGGTCATATCCCTCCTTCGTCCCCTTCACTCGGTGTTTCGCATCAGCAATCCGCCAGGCAACCTACACACAATATTTTATTTGGAGCCGGGAGTCAAGGACCACCTTAGCATAGTATACCAGTTGGTTCAACACCATTTTCTTGGAACATAATGTTTGGTAACAAAACCTTCTCGTCAGCCCCTTTCCCAACTAGGGGCAACCCCATTTTTGGACAATCTACTCCTCTGCAGGGTACTATTCCTGCACAGGGGGAAAACCTAACAGGACCTTGGAATTTAGGGCAAGGATCTGTTCCCTCCTCCAGAATGTCGATCTGGGGTAATTCTTTTCACAATCAATGGAACCCCGAACAAACTACTATGACTATTCCCATGGGACCGGCATGGGGTAATCCTTCCCAAAGTCCTTCGAATACAATGCATGCCCAACAATCCATGTCCTATTTGGGAAATCAACCGATGATGTCTCCACAGATGAAATATCCTTACGCTAGCCAGGGCCATGGTTTCTACCAGAATCCAGGCCAACAACCAAACTTTTCTTGGCAACCTGGTGCCAGTCAAACTCCAGGACCCTTTTTCCCAGGTTATCAGCAGCAACCCAAACTACCATTCCTGACAACTTTACACTTGCCAGATTTGACAAGGTTGTTGAATGAACCTATTTGTCATGATCCCCATTGGCCTCCTATGCCGACGAAGTTGCCTTCGGACATTCCAAAGTTCGAGGCCAAGCCTAATGAAGATCCAGGAGATCATGTGACTACCTTTCATCTTTGGTGCTCATCTAACTCATTGAAATATGACTATGTACATTTGTGATTGTTTCAACGTACTCTCATTGGGAGTGCCACAAAATGGTACATCGAGCTCGATCGCTCGAGATACTCTTTTTTTGGTGAACTGGCGATGGATTTCCTTAACAATTTCTAGTTACCTGTGAAATACGATGCTGGCATAGAGATGCTCGCTAATTTCGAACAGACAATAGTGGACCATATCTCTGATCACATATGAGAATGGAGATGTCGGAAGAGTTTAATCAAGGTACCAGTCCCACCAACATTCCTACTTGAGTGGTTCCTTAAGTCTTTGGTCCCGTAGTTATCCAAAGATGTCGTGACATTCAGAGTTTTCTCTGAAGAAGACACCATCATGAGGGCTCAACAGTTTGAGCTCATCTATTCTCAGTCCGGTTTATTATACAACATCTTACCAGATGCACCACATTCAATACTAGATAAAACTAGACAGAGAGCTGGACCGCATGCCGATGGTATTGTCGGTTCAGCACAAACCAATCCCGTTGAGCAATTGACAAAGAAGTTGCAATAGTTATCCATACAACACACAACGACAAACCAAACTACTTCTTTGGCTGCTCCCCCTACCCAAACGGCAGAGGTACACATAGTGCATTCGACTAACCCAAAGGCCCCCCAGTAGCCTGAAGGGAAGAAAAATCAATGAAAGAAGGGTAAGGGCGATAAAAAACCCAACGATAATGTTGGCGGGGACAACACTAAAAAATGGAAGGCGAGGTATCCATGCAACTTGTGTGCGGAAGACCACCCGACCCATCTATGTCCTCGACTTGTAGAGGCCCAAAAATTTGTCACGCAGGAATAGCAAGCGGTGTTGACAAACCCATTTCAACATGGGAAAAATCTAACTCAAGCCTCTGCAAGTATGGAAGGGGGCAACCAATAAAACTGCCCACCTCCGAACAACCCCTCGTCTATGAACGTATATATGGTTAGGTGTGATGCTTTCATATCAACTAGAGCACACGATTATAGTAAACCAAGCGCTTTTGAGAAGGGAAAATAAGCTAACCTCCCATCTCTTCCTCTACAGATTGAGAATACATTGGGAGAAACAATGACACACATTCCAAAAGTTGCATTTAAAAAGGATTCTCATAACCCAAATGCAAGGGCCACCTAGAACTACTCCGTGGTGGAATATTTATCACAAACCCCTTGTGCGATGTCTGCTTTGGAGGTCCTCCAAAGTTTCCCTTCTCAGAGGAAAGCTTTGTTAACTGCTTTGGGCTCTACTGATACTTGTAATCCGGGTACCATCATGTTAGATACAACCGACTTAAAACCTCATCTGCCTTACCACACAGTGTTTCAGATAGTAGTGGCTTACCCCATGAAAAGTTTTACATGGAATATATTTCACACAGTGGTCGACGAGGGTGCCTCGACATGCATTATGTTGTTGGCATGTTGGAAGGTCATTGGCCAGCCCGTTTTGTCTCCATCACCTACTCTCCTCACTGCTTTCGACGATCGTTCGTTCCGACCACATGGAATCGTTCCTTCTTTCCCCATGCAGTTAGGAGAGAAGACCATGTGTGTCAAAGTAGAGGTAGTCGATGCTCCCCTTGAATATAACCTCTTGTTAGGACGGAGTTGGACTTATGCTATGCAAGTTGTGGTTGCTACAGTTTTCAGGGTCTTGTTGTTTCCACATGAGGGCCAGATAGTGACCATCGATCAATTGTATTTCTCTAGACCTGACCCAGCTTTGGGGGCATCCATAGTCCCGATGATTGATAACCCTCAACTAGGTGTCGTCAACGTAGGAGTTGGTTTGTGCCCATCTTTGATGGGTACCTTCAATTACCCACCTCCGCAGAGCAATATCAAATTTATATCTAATCACCATAAGGTTGATATTTTTCAAGTTTCATCATTCCGCATGACTTACTTCGAGGATCCATGGATTCTTCCTTTCCCATCAGCCACGATGGATGAGACAGATCACCCCAGCATGTCCATGCCCTTGTCTGTCGCTGAAGTAGCATACTCTTTAGTCTAGCAAGCTTCAGCTAACACTGATCCGACTCCTGTACAAGAGTTATATCCACTTCTAGAGCCTATTTGGGCTTAGGGTTCTCTCGCTAATGTCGATTCGTTAGACTTAGTCTTACCTTCTAATGAAGTAATAATCGAAGCAATGACTAGTCCAGACAAACCTTGGGAAGATCTTCATCACAGATCATATTTTCTCCCAGAGTTAAGCCGAATCAACGCAGGAGAATTCACCGTGACCATGACGGGAAATCACCTATGTCCTATTAACCTCCTAGCTACACATGAAATTTATGCTGAGGGAAATATGGAAACTATCGATGAAACTATCCCAATCAACATCTCCTGAAACCCTAGATTTGTGGAGAATGTCTTCATCGGAGCAGATTGCTCCCCTGAAGAGATTCAAATCTACACAGATATTTTCAAAGAATTCCGCGACGTTTTTGCCTGGTCTTATGAGGAAATTCCAGGTATCGATCCAAAAATAGTTGAACATGAAATCACAACGTATCCTGATGCCAAGCCTGTTTGACAGAAACTTCATCCAGTTAATCCCAAGAAAGCAGCAGCCATCAAGATTGAGGTTGAGAAATTGCTAAAGGCAGGTTTTATCTATCCTATGCATTTGACTCAATGGGTGTTGAATCCTGTGCCAGTCAATAAAAAACAAGGCACGATTCATGTATGTACCGATTTCCGTGATTTGAACAAGGCATGTCCCAAAGATAATTTTCCAACACCGTTCATTGACTAGATCATTGATGAATGTGTTGGTTGCGAATCCTTTTCTTTCATGGATGATTTTTTGGGATATAATCAAATCCAAATCAAACCCGAAGACCAACACAAAATGGAATTCATTTGTCCCTGGGGTACATTCACATATTATAAGATTCCTTTTGGTCTTAAAAATGCTAGCGCCACCTTCCAATGGGCCATGTATTTTTCTTTTCATGATCTCAAGCATATAGTCGAGGTCTATCTAGATGATTTAGCATCACGAACTCACAAGAGAATGGATCATCCTACACACCTTAGACTAATCTTCGAACGCTATCGCTACTTTAGGATTCGCTTGAATCCAAACAAGTGTAGCTTCTGCGTAACGTCAGGACATTTTCTAGGTTTCATTGTATCAACAACAAGGATCATGGTCTATCCTCTTAAGGTGGAGGCAATAATCCAGCTGCCCCCCCCCACGCACAATCCTACAACTTCAGATTCTACAAGGCAAGGCGAACTTCTTACGACGCTTCATCGCCAGCTATGCTGAAATCACCAAGGGCTTTATGCATTTACTGCAGAAAGACGTTCCCCTTTTCTGGGATGAAGCCGCCCAATGCTGTTTCGACGCATTAAAACATGCCCTCACAACTGCACCTCTGCTACGACCACCTAACTATAACAAAGATTTATTATTATATCTGGTTGTCGCAGAGTCAACCATTGGCATAGTTTTAGTTCAGGAAGATGATTTGTTCTCAAAATACATGATCTATTACTTGAGCCAAGGCCTTGTAGGATCGCAAGACCACTGTCATTGTTGTCGTGAATCCATTCCAATACATGTTGACAAAACGGGTTATAGGTGGAAAAATCAGTAGATGGATAGTCATCCTCTAGAAATTTGACTTGGACATCGTTTCAACAAAGTCCAAAAAGTCATTGGTCTTCGCAGAGCTTATTTCGAAACTTCCGGTTGAGTCAGGTGATGTTGTGCCTGAGGAATCGCCTATTCAAGGAGATATGTTTTTGATCACATATTCATATCCCTGGTACGGAGATATACTTATCTATCTCCAGAATTTGAAGTGCCCCACCTCTGCTTCTCATGATGAGTGTCGGCATATATGCCATCAGGCTAAGAATTATCTCATACTCAATGATACGTTGTATCAGAGAGGTGTAGACTGCATCTTACGTTGATGTCTCACACATGAGGAGGTAGTCATCGTGCTCAATGATTTCCATACCGGAGCTTGTGGAGGTCATTTGTCTAGGCTGGCAACAACCCAAAAGATTCTATGAGTAGGTTACTTCTGGCCGACACTTATCAAAGATTGTATAAAATCGGTCAAGAAGTGCCATCCCTGCCAAGTCTTCTCTCGGAAGATGAGGGCGCATCCTGCTCCTATGTTTCCTGTCATCACAGTTGGTCCCTTTACCAAGTGGGGGATTGATTACACTACTTGCAACCCCCCATCGGCAAGGGGGCACCTCTATATCATCGTAGTTGTCGACTACTTCACTAAGTGGGTCGAAGCTATGCCAGTGTTTAAAGATGATGGAGAGACTGTAGCTCTTTTCTTATTCAATCAGATCATAGCAAGGTTAAGCATCCTGAGAGAGATTGTCACTAACCATGGCAATCACTTTCAGAACCAAATGATGACCGAATTAACATCAAAGCTTGGGTTACGGCAAGAGAATTCATCACCTTACTACCCCCAAGACAATGGGTAGGTAGAGGCTGTAAACAAAACTCTTAAGGCTATTCTACAGAGAACTATCAATTTAGCCAAGTCAAATTAGCATTTGATGTTATACTCGGCATTATGGGCTTACCAAACATCTGTTAAGACTGCAACCAGTTTCTCACCTTTTCAACTTGTTTACGGGTTGGAGGTAGCCTTTCCCATCGAATGTCACATCCCATCTCTAAAATTGGCAGTACAATTATTGCCAGACACTTCTCCACTTGAAGAATGATTATTACACCTTGAGCAGCTCAATGAGCAGCATCGTGATGCAGCCCTGGCCAACGAGTCTCACAAACATAAGGTCAAGTGTCAGTATGATAGGTCCGTCTGTCCTCGAATTTTCTTTGAAGGCAACCTTGTCTTGGTCTATGACCAATATAAGGACCCCGTGGGGGTAGGAAAATTCAAACCCATGTGGTTCAGACCCTTCATCATAAAAGAGGTTTTAAAAAAGGGTGCTTATCATTTGGTTGATTTTGAAGGGAATGCTTTGGCAAAGCCTAGAAATGGGCTCCACCTCAAGAAGTATTACTCATAGGCAGTCCACTATGGGTAACTTTTTGTAACATATGTATAGTCTTTGTACTATTACTTTTTAGTTTCTTTTAAGTGTTATGGACGTGTCATTGATGTTATCTTTCGTCGATATGGCAGATGTCAAGTGATTCTGAGGTGTTATTTGGGTATGCAGATGGTTCTAGTTGGCACACTCAGAGGCTCGCCTCCGCAACTTGGGTAATATTTACACCTCAGGGCCAGTTGTTATCTTCCGGAGGCATATGCCTAGGTGACACCACAAATAATGTTGTCGATTATAGTGCAATTATTGAGATGCTTCGTGACGCCCTATCATTGGGTACCTCTCATCTCCGGGTCTATCTCGATGCTCAACTAGTTGTGTCATAGCTAAACAGAGTATACCGGGTTCATGATCCAACTTTACACCGATGATTCCCTAGGGTACGTCTCTTAGAATGAAACTTCGATTATATTACATATTTTCATGTTCCTAGGAGATTAAACAAAATTACAGATACTCTAGCTAATCAAATTTTATATTGGCATCTTGCACACATATGAAAGAACATTGACATAAGCATGTAAATACATTTTTGCACACGTGATCCATAAGACATAAAAGATAAAAAAACCATATATAACATCATAAAATAACCAGAGTACATAGATGGACGTAAGCGCCTAAAAAATGGGACTAATAATGAGTCACAGGGCTTGTGCCCTCAAAAAATATATACAAGTAAGTGCTCGTGGCACGTAAAAAGTCCAAATAGGTTCAGGGCCTATGGGCCCTGTTATAATAGTCCACAGCATAGGCTAAACCCCTAAACAATCGGACCCACGTCCAAGGTGCCCCCACTACATGAGGTTTCATGGATGGTGGTAGGTCCTCTATCTCTACCATTGGGACTGTGCGAGTGAGTGCAGTGAAGTTTTGCTCAACGCGTCTAAGGACCCTCTCAACCTCCCCAGCTGGGATGTTCCCTACTATTGATGCTCCCCTGGAGGTGGAAACTATGGCTTCTAGCCGAGGACGACACTTGTTCCATGCATAATCGACAGGTCACACGGGCCCCACATCTGCATGCAACAAATGTACACCCGTCAAATACTCTGGCATACAAAAAAATGATATATATAACAAAAATGACATAAAAATTACATATGCAAACAAAACACTACAAAGGTGGAGACTTACCCATCTCCCCTCGCTCCTCACCAGGAGGCATGGGTATCTCAGGATCTCTAGAAAAATATATCCTTGCATATGGGTGATCCTCGATCACAGGGATCTGTCATGAGAGCCATGAAAAGAAGTCATCATCAAAGGACTTATTGGTCCTTCCACCACCCTGTCGCGGCAGTAATACTACCCATATACACACTGCAGGGAAAGAAGTCTGATGTCCTCGTACCACTTCCTGAGGACTAAAGCTCGGAACTCTCTCAAAGAAGAATGAACACAAAATCATCCCGAACTCGAAATTCCTCTGTGTCCCACTGTTGGAAATATGTCAATTGCCTCTTCATACACTCCAGTAGTGTGGTACTCCAGTCAAAAATATGTGCATTCAAGCACTGGATAGCACAGTTCATCTATGTGCGAGACGCCTGATGCAAGGCTGTTGAACTAGTAATCCCCCCAATCAGTAATAATATCACCTGCAACGATAGGTTAGTGATCTTACTGATGAGCACCTTGGAGCTCACAGGGTTAGTCCTAGCCTCACAGTGCTCGGCTATCAGTGTCGCTATGTTATTCGGTCCTGTAGGAAACTTCCCGAAGTTGACTGGTTCCCCTCTCCTTGAGAGGCCAGTCAAAAAGTAGATATCCTCGGTGGTGGGCACCAGTGATTGCCTCTCTAGCATGAAGGCCTCTGCATCAGGGTGCCAGTAGTCAATCAAGGCATTCAATAGCCTTGGTTGCGCTCGCATAAATGGACACAGGAAGAACTTCAGTAAACCACATTGTAACAACACGACCACAACATTCAGATCTCCCGCAACCAACTCACTGATTGCTTCATGCTCCCTTTCCCTCCACTGGACATACATCTTGCCAACACACCAAAGTTCAGGAGGGTTAGTACTTTCCCTTTAGTTCTTTTCTTGCTACAAAAGGGGGGTCCACGCGAGATTTAGAGGTGAAAGTTGCATGTACACGCAT
>JZKD02S1704151.1:810218-824279 GCA_000966675.3 Picea glauca
CGTCCCAAACCCGAAATTCCTTTGTGTCTGTTGTCGGCAATCTGTTAATTGCCTCTTCATGCACTCCAGTAATGTAGTACTCTAGTCAAAAATATGTGCATTCAAGCACTGGATCGCATAGTTCATATGTGTGCGAGAAGCCTGATGCAAGGCTGCAGAATCGGTAACACGCCAAATCAGTAATAATATTGCCTGCAGCGATAGGTTAGTGATCTTACTGATAGGTACCTGGGAGCCTGCACGATCAGTCCCAGCCTCACAGTGCTCGGATATCAGTTCCGATATCTTACTCAGTCCCGCAAGAAATGTCCTAAAGTTGACTGGTTCCCCTCTCCTTGAGAGGCCAGTCAAAAAATAAATATCCTTGGTGGTGGGCACCAGTGATTGCCCCTCTAGCATAAAATCCTTTGCATCAGGGTGCCAGTAGTCGATCAAGGCATTCAGTAGCCTTGGTTGTGCATGCACAAATGGACATAGAAAGAACTTCAGTAAACTGCATTGCATCAACATGGCCACAACATTCGGATCTGCCACAACCAACTCACTGACTGCTTCATGCTCTCTTTCCCTCCACTGGACATACATCCTGCCAACACAACAAGGTTCAGGAGGGTCAGAACTTGCCTTTTAATTCTTTTTTCTACAAAGGGGGGGGTCCACGCGATCTGTAGAGGCGACAGTCATGTGTACACGTGGGCATCCTTTGCTCTACCCGAGTGTACATGCAGCCTGGCCAGAGACAGCCCGCGTGTACCTAGGGCCGACCTTTTTAAGCTCGGTGCCCACCCAAAAAATGAACTTAAAAACAAAATTGAAGAATTGAATAGCTAGATAAGGGAGTTTGTACTTACTTGGTCCAATAGAAAGTTTGTTTCATCCACTGTAGCTCCCGAAATCACCGTTTTTAGCAAAGGGGGTCTTTTGGCTCCAGAGTCAATTTCCAAATCAGCAATGGTGATAATGAGCTGCCAGCTTCTATTTATAGACTTTTTGGCCTCTTTTTGTCACTTTTTTGGTCTCCCTTATCAGTTTCTTTATACCAAAAACCATTTCGAGTGATTCAGGAGTTATATAGGAGGGATTTGATCGGGTATTGGGACACTTTTTTAGAGTTTTGAGAAAATTTTGACGGTCCATGAATTTTTTTTTTTTTTCCACGAATCAACTTGAGCATATAGGTTAGGTTACTACCTTGACTTTTGTGTCTCGTTAAATTTTTCCTCTGCCATAGGATCGATCCCATCAAGTTGTGACACAGAACCATCATATCTGATTTATAAGTGTCGCAACTTGGCGGTAGAGCTTACCAGAACATGGATGCCCTAGGTAGGTCCTAGTTGCATTATGGTGTCCATGTCGTCTCTAAAACACTGTAGGCTCGGTAGTCCTTATAGTATTTCCTGAATATGAGTTTAAGACTCATTTGCATGACTCTTCTTCACTCTTGATCTCACCCTCAGAACTCCCAAAAAATAATGGTTCTTCTTTTAAGCCCTTTCCAGACCCTATAAACATGAAAAGATTGTTGAGCGATCTTGTGGCCTTTCATGCTCGTTAAACTGAAATTTGAAGTCACGTTTGTCCGGTGGTAGTTTACCCCTTTTTTGGTCCGGACGGTCAACTGTACAAACAAAGGTATACTCTATGGAAATTCCATTCTTTAGAAGAGTACTCTCAGGTATAATTTTATCCCTTTTTCGTGCCTGAGGGACTAAACTTATGAAAAAGAAACCCCCACGGAGTCTATAGTTAATCTCTTTTCAGACTCCCTAAAATTGAAAAGATTGCCAAGTGACCTTATTCTTTCACACTCATTAAATTGGTCCAGAAGAATAGTCCTGACGGAGTCCATAGTTAAGATTTTTTCAGACTCCTTAAAAGTGAAAAAATGGCTGAGTGATATTGCCCTTGTCACACTCATTAAAATGGTTTTGAATTGACGTCTAATCGGTGCTAGTTTACCCCTTTTTCGAACCGACTAGACTATTTGAAAAAAAGGTACCCCAATGGAGTCTCCTTTTATGTTTTTTCAGACTCTCTAAATATGCAAAGCCACCGAGATTACCTTCTCTGGGCTCGTTAAACTTACATAGAAGGACGTTACCATTGTTTGTTTTATCAACTGCATTTGCATACCTTATCCACCATCCTTATGATAGTTTGCTTCTGCATTTTAACACCTTTGGCCGCCGGAGGATTTTTCCCGAGTATCATTTTACTAGAACATTAGTCTTGTCCTTGTGCCTTGAGCTTGTATGTTTTCAATACTCGTTCCTCCAATGTAACAGAATATTCCTTTATTCTTTTTCCAAAATTATCGAAAAGAACAAAAAAAAAACAAATATACCCCAAAAAGAGGAAGGGAAAAGTATTTTCTTTATTGGCAGCATAATGAGTCACCCTTGGATAAAGCACATATGTTCGTTTGTTCATCAGACTATGGGATGTAGTATGACCTTAGAAATCTTTTCTCGCTATATAGAATTGTGTCCTCCACCGTTTGGTTATTCTTCCAAACATATGGAGAGTTTGCATTGCCTCATGCTTTGTAAACTTATGATTAACATGCATGCTGCCTGAGTCTCATCACTTGTCATGCTATTGTCCAAGGGAAGTTTGTCACTAAGCCTGAGTCATCTCCTTTGCAATATGTCTCTTGTCTGCATACCCGGCCATCCTGAATGTCCAATCAAGTCCTTCCTCGAAATCACTGAAGCCTTCAGTACAATCATCAAGATTATCAAGTCCATGACCGACGAGTCGTCGAAGACCTCTGGGTAGTGCATTCATACACTCATATTACACTCCTACCTGAGTTTTGGAAGATTTTGAAGTTGTTTCTCGAGCTCTGACAATCTCATCTCCAACCATCAGGCCAAATCAGCTTCTGGAAGATGGATACTCTATATGTATATCTATCTGATTTCGAGATGTAGCTCCACTGTGTATTGTTAGCGGCTACTCTTTATGGTTATTTGACATGGATCTATAGTGTATTTGATTGGTATCCATGGTTCTATTTTTATCCCAAGCATAGGTATGCCCACCACGGTGAGAAATTTGTTTTTTTGGAGACGACACCTCCCGGTTCCTGATCCTTGGGCTCAATCATTCAACACATCAGTAAATATTGGTAATGTATTTTGGCCATCATATGCTCTTCTAACCTCACACATTAGGGGGAATCTATTATAACCCTAAATTTCACCACACATGCTTACCTGGCATCAGGCCAACTCATATACTTTCTTTGCCAAAAACACTGCTGAACAACTCCTTGAAAATCCTCTTGTGTAAAGGCCCACGCCCCACACACCCTAACCCATTACTACATGCGTGTACATGCTGGATGACCCAAAACAGCCTGCGTGGACCGACAAAAGCATGAAAAAAGGAAAGTTGTCGACAGAACAAAAATCTATGGGTGAGTTAACTGAAACTCCCGACCATGAATGGCCGAGGGTTCATCCAAATACCTAGCTCCTTCTAAACTATAAAAGAAGGGGTAGGGGTACCATTTGGAGGAGAAAAAAATATAGCAAAGAAACTCTGCCCATTTATGTATTCCATTGTCCCAAACCTTTATCCCTTCCTAATGCCAAAGGAGATTTAAAGAAAAGCAGTTGAAGGAAAGAAGAAGAGGATCCCAGGATCAGGTTCAAGGAGCGGTGGCTGGTCTCAACTTTTGTAAGTTGACTCATTTTAAGAAATAAAGAGAATGCTTTTCCCGTCCCAATTCATGAAATTTTTATGGTTTGATTAATTTATGTTTGATTTCTAACCCGTTAGTATATAAGTAGTATGCATGCATAGTTGTTTCTCATCTTGAATGCAGGTCAGCTTTGGAAGGAGCATTGTGAACAAGTAATCAAGCACAATAGAGGATCGAAAACAAACGTCGATAACGAGGTAGGTTGATCTTTCCATGCATTTACTAAGAAAAGGGGATTTAAATCTAGGGATGAAGGTAGAAAGTAATTTCTATTCAGTCATATCTGCATGCAAAGTATGAACTCTATTTGCTTGTCCATAGGGTGTTTTTCCCCAACAACATAGGTGTTGATGGTGAAGAGATAGAAGCTAAACAAAAGAAAGGTGAAGTAACACCGCCCAGAGATGAGGTTGATCCCCAGAAGAAGAGGAAGGGTTCACCCTTGAAACCTTCTTCCTGGAAGAAATAAAAATCCACCATGAACAAGATGCAGACTGTCCTCACCTCAGATGACTTTGATTTCATCATAGAAGCCTTGAACGATGCTTTGCTAGAAACAACAGAGAAATAAGAAGATAAACAAGAGGAAATGTATGATAGAATTGAGATTGAACTCTAAGGAGTACAACAAGCACTTCAGTCCAGTCACACAGTCTCCACTGTGCCCCTGCCATCGAGAGAACTAGAGTTGGGAGACGAGCCAGCCCAACTCCACCAACTAGCTGATACAGTCGAAGCTCGCCTTCTACGAGCACAAGAAGAAGATGAACAAGCCAACCAAGCCTTGAAGCCAGTACAAAGCATACTCATAGAACAACTCATCACTGCAGAACAAGCAAAATTGGCTCTCCAAGCGAAGTTCGATGAAGAGAAAGCACAGATGTGGCAAGGAAAGGAACAATTGTTCATAGAGCAACTTGAAGTGAAGGAAGCGGTCAACAGAGCACTTCACTCTATGAAAGTATTAGAAATCAAAGAAAAAGATCGAGTTACACAACAGGTAGACTAGCTCACAGAAGCCATCGAGCAGCTACAACAACACATAGCAGACTTAGAGCTTCGCACAGTGCCCAAGACTCTGCAAGATGTAAGGGACCAAAGAGAAGCAACTTCCTGAAGTGTAGTTCAGAGACTAAAGGCCCTTGCCATGGAATGCAAGTAGCTGAGTAATTGCAGTGCCCATATGTATGAGAAACTCACAAAGAATCTAGAATTGCAGGCACTAGAATCGCAGTTCTAGGAAGCGAAGCAACACACAGAGACACTATAGGCACAGTTGAAGGCCCTGTCAGCCATAGAAAGAATGAAGCGATCTCAAGAAAAAAAGCACCGCCCAACTTCAGATCCATACCATCTAGAACAGAATTATGGAAGTAACTCAAAGGCTCCAACCCGTACAAGATTAGGATTAACAATTGTTTACAGAAGTAGAAGGCAAAGGAAAAGAAATGGAACAGGTTGTCACCATAGCAGAACAACGCCTAGAGGGACCTATCAACTACACAGTCATGCAAGAGTTTGTTGAACAAGAGGTTGTGACACAACAAAAAGTCGAAGCAACATGAGCTAAGATTGAGTCATTCGAAGAAGAACTAGTCAGACCAGAGTGACTCGGGACGAGTCACAGGTGAGTGTTGGGGGCCTGTTGGCCCTTAACCAAGTTTTATGGATACTATTGAGCACTCAACACACCCTAAAAGTCTAGTTACATTTTCTACTTTTTGGGTAGCACTTCATCCTTGCACTGCTTGTTTCAACTTTAGTATGAAACTGCTACCCATGCTTATCTTTTATGTTTTCATGTTTCAATTTCTTAAAAGTCTGCTTGAGAACATAATGGATCGTCCTAACTTTAAAAAGGGACTAACTTCAATTAAATAATCAACAATCTAAATTTTTCCCTAAACATGCTTAGGAAATTCGGCATCAGGAAAGGTTAAGAATGACTAAAATCGCTTGAGAAGTTCAAAAGAGCCGAGCGTCAATCTTCATCTCCATCGGAAGATGAAAGACTCTCTTCTATATATGAATGAGCTTCGGCACGAATATTGCTGAAGATAGATTTTTTCAGCTTTGGAAGGAAAACAAAAGAGTAAATGTTAGCAAATCAAGAAAGGAAGACCCAATCACCGATTCCTGAAGCATTTCGGCATCGGAGGTGTTTTTTTGAAGGAGCTAACGCGTAATAGAGTGTATCGAGTTTTTCCAGATCACTGACTCCCAATATCTTTCGGCATCAGAAAATCCCCAGACTTAGGCTAGGAACGTGCGATTGAAGGAAAATCCCAATTCCGTTTTCCACTTGCTAGCTAAACCGCCAACCTTCATCAACCGCGGGTGCTAAGCCAGTTCTCCATGTCAGCACCATGGAGTGAAAGAAATCTACATCAGTGGTTTCTTGAACGAATATCAATGAAAACTCTCATAGCTTGTCACCGATCCCCTACTTCCCCACTAAGGATCCAATGAGATGGGACGTTTGGCTCAAAGATACATCTGATACGACGCATTTAAAGGGTTAATTAAGTCCAGGATCACACATTAGTTTCTAATATGTGTGCAAATAAAAGGGACCATTAGAACCCGCTGATACAATGCATCTTTCTCCGTGCCTCCATCGTCGACTAGTTAAGATCTGTTTATAGAAATCCGATAGTATTTTATTTTGAATATGCATTCATTACCCGCATTAACTAATTGATATGACTAATAGTACCTCTCTAGTTATATCCTTTCGATTCATCGTGTATGATCCTATTTTGCACAGCAAGAAATTCAGAACAAACAGAAGAGCGAAGCTAATAGTCTGGGGGAAATGTCCAACGTTCATTCAGTATTAAACAATTATCTTAGCAAGCATTACAGGTATGTGTTCACCTATGGTGTTCTTTACACTCCATTCATTTTCTCTCACCCAAGGCTGCTCGGTACACATGTTTATAGGGTGATTTTAATTGTAGGAACGATGCCTCCAAAGAAACCCTCTACCAGGAAATCACCTAGATTACCAAAAATGCAAGAACCAGAAGCAGGAGAAGGATCCTCCACAGTAGTTGCAAGGAAATTATAATTCATTCCCAAGGCGGTGCCCATTATTAAGACAGCCACCAAAAAGGTCTTTGGCCAACCCCCAGCCTTCGGAGACATAGAGGTAAACACTGGAACCAAAACAACATTTCCTCGCTAGGAAGAATTGTTTAAGAGAATCAAGAAGGAATAACCCCTCGAGTACACCCCGCACAACGATCCTAATACAAGGAAGCTCGATGATGAGGTCCTCCCAAATATTTGTAGGGATTAGATGCACATAGTAGCAGGCTGGTATCTGGTGTTTCCTTGCATCGAGCTCCTAAAGTGGCTCATTGACCACGCTAATGCACAAAAATGTTTTATCAATGATGATAATGATGAATGTGTTGGGGTTTTCTTGCCCTCAGAGGTCTAGATTTATTACAATCTTTGGGAGCCGAGAGAAAAAATGAGTACTGATTTTATTGTGAGTTTCTATCAAGTGCACAACACCAGCAAAATCATGGCATCATCGTGGATGGAAGACAAGAAATTCATGAACCAAACTACCAACTGGTATCCCATGACAAATCTGAGGGAACCTTACATATACATGATGGCTCTTCTTTGCAGGTTGCATGGGGAAAATGATTACTCCCTATTTTCAAAGTCTTGGACACCTCTAGCTTATATGGTATCCATTTTAGGCACAAGTTTCAATTGGGGTGCCATCATCTCTAAACAGCTGAGTACCTGTGTGAGGCAAGCCCAAACACCAAAGGAGGGAGATACTCCCGCCTTCTTCATGGCTTCGTATATACTAGATGTCATCTGCACCCATAACGCTTTTTTTGGGTTGAACCTAAACTGACACTCCTTCGAGATCCTGGTCCATGTGTATTTCAGCATATTATGGGAAAGAAGGTACAAAAAATCCTATGCTGTTATCTGTGACCATTTTATTACACGCATTTACTCTTTGTTATTCAAGAAGGAATTCCCTAGGCTGTCAGATGAAGCAAAAAGGGTTATATCAAAAGTGGGTCACTGGTATTTAGAGGAGCATGAAACCTACATCAAGGTTTTTGGCACCACTAGGGCACCCCATTTGTTACCCATATATGTTCCTGATCGATTAGTGTTGGGAGAAATTTGTTATCAGACTATTCTACAGAGGTATAACTCCACCTTGGTAAAGGATAAGAAGAGAGCCTTCATACCTTATGGGTTTCACATTGGCTTCTACATGGTTAAAGACACCGCACACGCCAAGCAAGAAGGGCTAAGTCAATTAGATTTTTGGTTCCAAACTGGTCATTTTCGCAAGCATGATACCAAGGGGATGGTACTAAAACATGCGGCGTAGGTATCATTTTTTTGGCCCTATTCTCATGACTGATTTGAAGATGAAATATTCACCAAGAATGCCCAAGATTGGAACAAAGTGACAAGAAGGATGGATGACCCCAAAATAACCAGGTTTGAGGCCATGAGTTGGGAATAAGAAGTGACGTCTTTAGAGCAGGTAGCTCAAGAAATTCCTAGGACCCAGGAAGGAGCAGAAGCATCTGAATCAGGCGAAGAAATAGGCAATCCCCAAGAAGGTGCCGAAGCAGCAAGGGCTGATCAAGAATCCCTATACAAATTAGGGATGTCCTTGAGGTTCAAGTTACATAGGGGACGGGGGAGCTCTTGTACCAGCAAACCCAGTTACTAATGAAGTGAATGCAGCATGACCTGTACCTTATCATAAGACCTGCAATTTCAACTACTATCCGAAGCATCCCGACAGAGCCAAGTGGCCCCGGCTACACAAGCCTAAGTAACCCCATTGGTTTGGATAACCTTGAATCCATAACACTGTCGACCAATTCCATGGAGGATAGGACAACTCAACCAGAGGTAGTTCGGGTGTCAACGCAAGTGCCTAAACCTCTGACCGAGTTAATAAATGTATATAGTGACGATGAGAGCCCGGAGGCATCCCAGAGGACCGCGGTGCATGTAGAGGAAGAAAAGAGACTTGAGAAAATATCACCTTCTGATCCTGATGTTCAAATTCAGGAGAGCCCGCAAGAGGAAAAGGAAGCCAAAAGTGGCCTCAACACAAAGATGCCTGATGCACCAAAGAACTGATCGGGCAGGCCTGAAGACCAGTCGGAATTGGATGAGCCAAAAGAAGGACCCCCACAAAAGGAAGTTGACACTTCCACGACTGATGCACAAGTAAGTATTGAACCCGTTCCCGACTCGCCCATTCTACCCAATACTCAGATCCCCGATGAAGGACAAGTAGAGGTCAGATCTACAAGGCAAAGAAAGGAAGTCCAAGAGCCCACTCTTGAACAAATATACACCGTTGGTAGCCTGGGAAACAACCTCACATGGGGGGATCAATAGATACCAGAGCTGGTAGATGAGGTAGCAAACATCTATGCAATTTGCTATGATCAAAAGAGGAAGGCCATTGTTCAAAGGACTGCCAAGAAGAGAAGGATGACTATGGACCATTCCATATTAGTTACTATAGAGGAGAACTTAATCAACACAATAGACGTGTGTACGTCTGAACTGATTGGTGTGGGAAAATCTCTCTCTGATGCCACCCAGGACAGGGCCAGGAGGGAGGAAAAGGAAGTAGATGCTACCATGAAGGAGCTTGAACACTTTCTCCATCTTGTTGAATACTATAAAGGCATCACACAAACCATGGTATATTTGAAGGATGAGTTCACAGGAGTTTACAACAAGTTCAAAAAGGAAAGACACTTGGAAATCAAAAACATAGTTGAATTCTAGGAGGACACTCTCATGGCACTCGCAACATGCAAGGAGATAAAGCGATGACATGAAAGAGCACAACAAGTGGTAGAGAGGCTTGAGTATATTGAGGCAGTCCAACATGGTTGAGAGAAGGAATAGCATGGCATTCGGCTACTAGACAAAAGTAGCCTCAACCGCATGAAGAGGTCCACCGAATACTGGGCTAAGATGTCTCAGGACCCACATCGAGAAATCCAAGAGCAATGGGCCAAGTGCCATAAGCACTAGGATAAAATTAATAAAGTAATGAAAGATGTCAGGCTCCCCAATTTTGGCACCCCCAATGAATTTGTCAACCTGAGCGATGTAGCAAGATGCATGTCGAACAAGACTCGCTATGGAATGGAGAGTGCACAAAGATAATCGATGCAAGGCTAGGACAGGTGCAACAATTCACAGAACACCCAATCATAACTAGAACAATGTTGCAGCAACTGAAATCTAGTTTGGTAAAGTACCGAGCACATGCAACGGATATAAAAGGAATATATGTGGCTCCGATGGACCAACACAGATTTCCATGGGCCAAAACTTGTTAAGAACTATTTATCAGTTGGTCTGAATACGAGAGAATCCATCCTTTTCAAAAAGATATCTCGAGTTGACCGTTAAGAAATATGTTGAAAGGAAATTCCACGTGGTGATTTTGTGTTTCTTAAACTGCACTTAGCCGTTACTTTCAGTTTAAACTTTAGATTATAAATAAAGGCCTCGACTGATTAATTAAGGGTCGATGGTTTGTTGCAAGAACCTTTTTCTTTCTGGTTGTTAAGAATTATTTTGAAGCTGCTATGAATTAAGAAGTCCTTCTGGACCAAAGATGAAGTTATTTTCATCATATTCATGTGTAATTGAGCCTGGAGAAGAACTATTTCCCATTCAGTTTCATGAGCAGATGTAACAAGTAAGAGATATCGAATATATTGTCAAGTTATCTGGTGCAATTGCTTCCCTGTTCTTTTCTTTAATGATGAAGATGATGAATCGGTGTGTGGATACATGATGAATGATTATGGTAGATGGATTACTTTGCTTTCTATTGATCTTATCATGTATGTTTTTTCTTTCTGATAATTACTAATCTCAGACAGTAATTAGATGCTCACATGGTTAACATATTAGTACTAGGCCTGTGGTATAAAATTATCATTTGCATGTTTGAGCAGCGGGTTATACCAAGCTCATCCTCTTCTGCAGTAGTTAAATTTTCTCTCATCTTGTTTCTTGGATAGCTTAGATTAAAATCTCAGTTAGTGATCAGGTGCTCACACGGTTAATGTATTATTACTAGGCCTGTGGTAAAAGATCGATGTCTACATGCTAGAGTAAGGGTTATCCTGAGCTTAGCCTTTCCTAGTCATTATAATTTCTTATTGTTGTGTGGTCAAGTTGGTTTATACCAGTTTTTCCTCACATATATCCTAACCAAAGAGAAAATACCAAAAGAGAACATCCCAATTGAAGGAGATTCCTTCACAAGAAAACATAAAGCCCATCGATTAATTGGTCGGATCGCAATATATGGAGAACCATTCCACTCACAAACACTGTAGAGTCTAATTGGGCCTCAGTGGCGGTTTTGGTTCCTACTATTGAACAAGGCATTTAAGACCCATCAACGGAAATGGCGCTTGAAGGAGGGCTTGAGAATGAATGGTTGAATACAAATTTTTTATAACATTTCAAACAACCCGTAGATTCAAAACAACCCACATGCATGGCCTGTCAACCCCAAGACAACCCACACACATAGAGTACCCCAAACATGGGTGACTCACCTCAGACCAAGGAAGAGTCTTTTCACCCTGAGATACCTTACGCTCTCCCTCACGAGGAAGTGAATAAATTTAGAAGAATCACAAGAGCCTATGCTCGACAGATCGGTACGTTGCCTTTTAATCTGTTACTTCCTTGAAGAAAAAAAGAAAGTAGACTAGTGGTCCATACTCCCAATGAGGTTTTTATACACTCAGTAGAATATCTCATAGATATCTCTCTCACTGAAATCGAACACCCCCTTGACTTGATCCCCGAAACGCCAGCTGGAAATATCTCGGAACCGGACAATCTTTCGGAAGTGGAAGAATTCGATTCAGAACTGGAAGATATGGAAGACAATGGAAACCATGAGGAAGAAAGGGAAGGCCCACCACCAAATAACCAACCTTGGTTGGCTAGAGATGCTCTGGCTATTCGAGGGAGAGTTCATAATCTTCCCCGACACCCGTAGAAGTTACTTCCTAAGTTCGAACCTGAAACCTCAAGATTACCCAAGGATCATATCAAGAATTTCATACTAGCGATCAGACTTATGAATGTACAACATGGAGATGTAGTATGCAGGTTGTTTCCCTACACCTTTGAAAATTTAGCTTCCACATGGTACTTCAACTTACCCGTAGGATCCATAACTAGTTGGACAAAGTTTCAAAAGGATTTTTTAGATAAATTCGCCAAAGAAACTACTACGGGAGCCTTGACGGCTGAATTATTCACAGCCACCATAGGCCCAAAAGAAAAGGTTAACAGTTTCAATCAAAGTTTGACAGCCATCTTGAACAAATTTTAGCCCAAAGCCAAACCTATCGAAGAGTTGCAAATCGAAGTATATGTGAATGCGCTCCTGACTTCTATTTCAATGTTTGTCAAAAGGGCTTCCAAACTGACTTTAGCTGACAGTTTTGAAGAGGCTAAAACTATAGAATTTCATATGAAAGGGTGTAAACAAGGCTAGGCCTCTTTGGTTAAGAAATAAGTTCAATCTCCTCCCAGGAGAGGACTCCCTCTGACTAGACCACCAGTGAAACAAGTAGATTAGACTCCCGACAAGGGTAGTGGAGACATAGAAGATTTACAATGTATGGTTAAGAAGCTATCAAATGAGATCATAGACATGAAGAAAAATGTAGGGGAAGGAAACCAAGGGAAGAGGCCTTATAAGACTTTCTTTAAAAGAAACCCATTGTTCAAAGAAATTGAACCTCCCCCAGCTAACTTGAATATTGATTTAGGAAATGCTTCATTTGATTCTTTCTGTACTTACCACCAGGAAAACCACTCTGAAAGAAACTTCCCCCAATGGATGAATGCCATGAATCTAATGGCCAATCAGTTTCTAGATCAATTCTCCCTGACTGAACAACCAAGCAGTTCAGTTATGATAGCTACTGATCAGGAAGTGATTGACTCACCACTGGATATGACTATGTTGATCCCTCATACCTTCTGAGGACTTGTTTTGACCTCAAGAACCACCTCTTGTCTCCAAGGATATTACTCTCACTCACACGTCAGGGGAGAAATCAACACTCGATCACCCAAAAGAACCTCTCACTCTTCCCGAGAAACCTATTAGTATCCATACTCAAGAGTCACCGAAGCTGGAATACAACCTAGTTGAGGATTTGAAGAAGTTGAAGGTGAACATATCAGTGATGAACATGTTTAGAATACCTCAACAGAAGGATCTCCTACTGCATGCTTTGAGGTCAGAAGAAAACCCCATGGCTAGCAATGAACAACAAAGAAATATAACTTCCACTGATCTAGTGAGCAAGCCAATTGTTAATGCTTGCTCGGAGGATAAGAAAGGAAAGCCTTTTGTCCCACCTTTCCTTTTAAGTTTTTAAGTTTTCAACAGGAACCTCCATAACTATTTGGTTGATACAGGAGCATTCTCTAATGTCATGCCATTGTCTATCTGTAAAAAAATCAATGTTGTTCCTCTCAAAAGTGATAAGCAGGTGATCCAATTAGACAGAACCAAGGTCAAAGTCATGGGGGAACTGAAAGACATAATGATCAGAATATAAACGCACCCCAAGTTCATGAAATTGATTGATATCATTATGGTAGATATCCCATAAGCTTATGGTTTGTTGTTAAACTGAGACTGGTTCGAAAAATTAAACAAATATTTTAGTACCGACTGGGCACACCTCTGGTTACCATTAAAAGGGTACATGGACATGATCAGAATTCATAGTAAGAGGTATCTGAAGCACACTGTTACTGACCTCGAAACCCTGAATGAACCCTCATCGATAGAATTCCCCGTGCTAGGTAATTATTCCTGCGATTCCTATTTCGAGAATTTCTCCCCTTTTCCATCTGATATTCCTCTCGCCCGAATTTCTGAAATTGATTTCCAAGAGAAACCACCGATGTCGATAGAGGAAACCCTCTTCTTTCAAGAACTTGCATTAGAAACTACTAGAAAAAAGATGATGGATCAAGGAAGTAATGAGGAGGAGGGAACAAATAACCTGTGCTCACAAATATGGACGTTATACTTTGATGGGTCCAAATCACAGGAAGGATCCGAGGCATCCTTATTGATCCAAAAGGTAAATGTTGTTTTCTATCCTGCAGGATTGATTTTGAATGCACAAATAACACTGTCGAGTATGAAGCTCTGGTACAAAGGTTAAAGAAATCCATAGACCTAAACGTTAAAGAATTGAAGGTTTTCGAAGACTCAAAGATTATCGTTAGACAAGTAAGGAATGTTATACATT
>JZKD02S1704151.1:852647-872662 GCA_000966675.3 Picea glauca
ATTCTTCCTGTGTTTGCCTGAGAAAAGGGGTTATAGGTTTGGGTAGGAGGTTAAAAGTTATTCTTGAAGGGTCATGATCTGCGTACAAGTTTAAAACCCTAGCTTGTTAGTCCGTAGGGTAGAATACCCCGCAACAGTATAACACCACCATGGTAAAGGATAAGAAGCAAGACTTCATACTTTATGGGTTTCACATTGTCTTCTACATGGTTAAAGACACCGCACATGCCAAGCAATAAGGGATAAGTCAATTAGAGTTCTGGTTTCAAACTGGTCATTTTCGCAAAGCATGATCCTAAGGGGCTGGTACTAAAACATGCAGCACAGGTATCATCCTGTAGGCCCTATGCTCATGATTGGTTTGGAGACAAAACCTTCACTAAGAATGACCAAGATTGGAACGAAGTGACAGCAAGGATGGATGACCCCAAAAAACCAGGTACAAGGCCATGTGTTGGGAAGAACAAGCGACATCTTTAGAGAAGGTAGCTCAAGAAATTTTTAGGACCCGAGAAGAACCAGAAGCATTCGAATTGGGTGAAGAAATAGGCAATCCCCAAGAACATGCCAAAGAAGCAAGGGTCGACCAGGAATCCCCTCTACAAATCAGGGATGTCCCTGAGGTTCAAGTTACACAAGGGATGGGGGAGCTCTTGTACCAGAAAACTGAGTTACTAATGAAGTGAATGCAGGATGACCCATACCTTATCATAAGACCTACAATTTCAGCTACTATCCGAAGCATCCCGATGGAGCTAAGGGGCCCCAGCTCCATAAGCCTCACTAACCCCAATGGGTTATATAACCTTGAATCCATAGCACTGTCGCCCAATTCCCCGGAGGATGGGATGACTCAACCAAAGATAGGTCGGGTGTCGGTAGCAATGCAAGCGCCTAACCCTCTGACCGAGTTCATAAATGTATATAGTGATGATGAGAGCCCGGAGGCATCCCAGAGGACCCCAGTGAATGTAGAGGAAGAAAAGCGACCTGAGAAAACATCACCTTATGATCTTGATGTTCAAAGTTAGGATGTCCTACAAGAGGAAAAGGAATCCAAAAGCATCCTCGACACAAAGATGCCCGATGCACCGAAGACCCGATCGGGCAGGCCTGAAGACTAGTCAGAATTGGATGAGCCAAAAGAAGGACCCTTGCAAAAGGACATTGACGGTTCCATGGATGATGTACAAGTAAGTATTGAACCCATTCCCGATGTGCCCATTTTGCCCAATACTCATATCCTCGATGAAGGACAAGTAGAGGTCAGATCTACAAGGAAAAGTGAGGAAGTTCGAGAGCCCACTCTTATGATCTCTTATGAGCCGGTAGATGAGGTAGAATACATCTATGCGATCTCTTATGATCAAAAGAGGAAGGCCATTGTTCAAAGGAATACCAAGAAGAGAAGGATCATCGTGGACCATTCCATATTAGTTACTACAGAGGAGAAATTAATTAACACAACAGATGCCCATATGTCTGAACTAATTGGCGTGGGAAAAGACCTATCTGATGCCACCCAGAATAGGGCTAGGAGGGATGAAAAGGAACTAGTTGCTACCCTGAAGGATCTTGAACACTTGCGCCATATTCTCGAATACTATAAAGGTGCCACATAGACCATGGTATATTTGAAGGATGAGTTCACAAGAGTTTACAACAAGTTCAAAAAGGAAAGACACCTGGTAATCAGAAACATAGTTGAGTTCCAGGAGGACACTCTCATGGCACTCAAAACATGCAAGGAGATAGAGCGATGGCATGAAAGAGCACAGCAAGTGGTAGAGAGGCTCGAATATATTGAGGCAGTCCAGTAGGGTCGAGAAAAGGAAGAGCATGGCATTCGGCTACTAGACAAAAGTACCCTCGACCGCATGAAGAGGTCCGTCGAATGCTGGGCTAAAATGTCTTGGGACCCACACTGAGAAATCCAAGAGCAATGGGCCAAGTGCCAGAAGCACTAGGATAAAATTAATAAAGTAATGAAAGATGTCGGGCTCCCCGAGTTTGGCACCCCCGATGAATTTGTCAACCTGAGCGACATAGTCAAGATGCATGCCGAACAAGACTCGCTATGGACCATAGAGTGTGCAAATATAACCAATGCAAGGCTAGGATAGGTGTAACAATTCACAGAACACCCAATCAGAGCTAGAACCATGCTACAGCAGCTGAACTCTAGTTTGGTAAAGAACCGAGTGCATGCAGTGGATATCAGAGGAATATATGAGGCTCTGATAGATCAACACAGATTTCCATGGGCCCAAACTTGTGAAGAACTATTTATCAGTTGGTCTAAATACGAGAGAATCCATCCTTTTCAAAAAGATATCTCGGGTTGACTGTTAAGAAAGATGTTGAAAGAAAATGCCACGTGACGATTTTTTGTTGCTTAAACTTCACTTAGCCGTTACTTTTAGTTAAAAATTTAGATTATAAATAAAGGCCTCGACCGATTAATTAAGGGTCGATGGTTTGTTGCAAGAACCTTTTTCTTTTTGGTTGTTAAGAATTATTTTGAAGCTGCTATGAATTAAGAAATCCTTCTAGACCAAAGATGAAGTTATTTTCATCATATGCATGTGTAATTGAGCCTGGAGAAGAACTATTTCCCATTTAGTTTCATGAGAAGATGTAACAAGTGAGAGCTATCAAATATATTGTCAAGTTATCTGGTGCAATTGCTTCTCTGTTC
The DNA here is from genome assembly GCA_000966675.3 of Picea glauca. Lineage (NCBI taxonomy): Eukaryota > Viridiplantae > Streptophyta > Pinopsida > Pinales > Pinaceae > Picea > Picea glauca. The sequence goes on from JZKD02S1704151.1 coordinate 855,346, forward strand.
TTTTCTTTAATGATGAAGATGATGAATCATTGTGTGGATACACGATGAATGATTATGGTAGATGAATTACTTTGCTTGCTATTGATATTATCATGTATGTTTTTTCTTTCTGATAATTACTAATCTCAAACAATAATTAGATGCTCACATGGTTAACGTATTAGTACTATGCCTGTGGTATAAAATTATCATTTGCATGTTTGAGCAGTGGGTTATCCCAAGCTTAGCCTCTTCTGCAGTAGTTAAATTTTATCTCATGTTGTTTCTTGGATAGCTTAGATTAAAATCTCAGTTAGTGATCGGGTGCTCACACGGTTAATGTATTATTACTAGGCCTGTGGTAAAATATCGTTGTCTGCATGCTAGAGTAAGGGTTATCCCGAGCTCATCCTTTCCCAGTCGTTAGACTTTCTTATTGTTGTGTGGTCAAGATATCGGTTTTTCCTCACATCTATCCTAACCAAAGAGAAAATACCAAAAGAGAACATCCCAACTGAAGGAGGTGCCTTCACAAGAAAACATAAATCCCATCGATTAATTGGACGGATCACAAGATCTAGAGAACCATTCCACTCACAAACACTGTAGAGTCTAATTGGGCCTTGGTGGTGGGTTTGGTTCCTACTGTTGAACAAGGGATTGAAGACCCATTAATAGATAATTGGTCATGATTGAACATTTTTTGGACTTCAATAGGCTGTCGAAGGAGGAGCGCAAGATGAAGTAGAGATTATGGGATCTCAACAACTTTGGGGTCCTTTTTGGGTTTTGGGATAATGTAATGGGTATGGGATGTCGGCCCATGGGTTTACCCATGCTTATACCCACTTTTGTAATGTATAAATAGAGATATAGGCTATGTAATAAGAGGTCACTAGTTAGTTGTAAGTATGCTAAGTGCAAATGTGATTTGTAGATTCTTTGTGCATGCTGTGAGAAACTTGTAGATTTAAGTGCAAGTGGTTGTAATAGAATGTGGAAGGCTTAGTGCTATAACGCAAGGGAGGAGGATCTAGAGAAGTATGTAGATCTCCTCTCCTATGCAGAGTAGGGTTTTTATGGCTCTGTGCATGTATCCGATTGAAGAAGACTAATAAAGAAGACAAAGTTGGTGGACATAGCCCCAGGGTGGGGTTGAACCATGTACATGTTGTGTACTATGATTTGTGTGATGTATTGATGTGGTTATGTTTTGCTTGTTAAGTGCTCGATATAGATAGATAGATCTATTTATGCTTTGTGCTTAATGATGTATATAAATTCTAGACTATGTGAATGTGCTTAGTACTAAAACATGTTAGATCTAATCTGTCTCGTGATGCTAAGTGCTTAGATACATTAGATCTGAATAAGTGTTGCGATGCTCTATTTTATCTATGAAGTATATATTGGTTGGATATTAATGAACTGTCAGTGCTAAGTGCTTTGTTAAGTGTTAGAATCACACATCTGTGTCCCAGCTAAGGTTGCAAACATCTGAGTCCTGTAACCACCACTGCCTCTACCTCGGGTGAGACTTCACCTGCTTCACAGGTGTTGCCTAAAGGGCCATTAGTTAGGATTTTGTTGGTGCATTGTTGTAGCATTGAACCTTGGGTCTTCCCCTGTGCCAACAATGGTACCATGATCCCATGGTTGAAGACAGATCGGGAAACAAAGGTTTTGGGATCCTCTAACAGAGTGTGGATGTTGGAAAAAAGGGCCTATATATGGATGGTGCGCCCGCAATGCCACCTCATTTGCACTGACACTATTGGTGATCTGGAAAGAGTGTTGTGAGGTGTTTGGGAAGATTATGGGAGCTTGGGGCTACCTATCAGGTAGGTGAAAGACCTCTAGTGAGAGGAAAAGTGCTCGATGATGGAGTGTATTCCAAGGGAGATCAAGGGTAGTCAATTTCTCTAAGATATCTTTGTCGTAGTGGAAAATGAGAGAATATAGAGGATCCTGGTAGATGGTAGGGGGATCGGTCAATGGGTAGGTGTTATTTTCCTCAAGTGGTGAGGACGTAAATAGGATATCATGTGTAGGGTGTGAGGGACCATTGGACATAAAGTGAATGTCCTGATACTGTGGAGGGTACCTCAATCGCTTGGGTACTGATGACGAAATATATCGAATATCAGTAATGTGAGCCTTAGGAGGGAGTGGATCATAGGGCTCAGGCTGAGACATTTGGCGTACTGCACCCAAGGTTTGGCGAAATTGAGGTAGAGTTGGGTAATGATGAGTGTAGTGGCCATATTCTGAACAGATGGCGCAAGCGAATTTGGTTTGCAACCCTTTACTGCCTGTAGTGGGGGACGTGGTTGTAGTACTAGATGCAATTGGTGACGCTGTGAGTGATGTGGTTGTTCAAGGAACTTGGATTAGATTGCGTAACTCGAGAAGTGAAGGAAATATATTAGTGGGGTGTCCCTCTCTTTCGCATAGTGCACAAGGAGGTTGAACTCGGGGAGGAAGTGGAGCGGTGGGTTTTTCTTCTTACACTTGACCCCAGTCGTAGCAGTGGTGTTGGAAAGTGGGGGTGCGGGTGGTGTGGCCAGAGTTAGTACTAGAATATTCATTGGTATTCCGTTTGACTGAGGAGGGAGATATGGTTAAGGAACCATCATAGGTGGGTGTAGATTCCATACTGGAATGGCGAGCACCATGTTGGGAAGGGTAAGCGTTGTGACTACCTGAAGTGCTTGTTTTCACGGTTGGGGTAGAATAAGGGGATTTGAGTGATGGCTTGGGGGATCATCTCCCAAACTGGTATTTTCCCCGGGGAAGGGTGAAATCAGGGATAACTGGTTTTGTAGGGTTCTCAAGTAATTCCTGAGGTATAATTTCTTCAACTGGTGGGATGTCAAGAGGTGGAGAAGCCTCAGTGGGAGGAATGGTATCTCCAGTTTCAGTTCCATCGAAAGATATGACACATACTTGTGCTGGGGTTTGTATGAGAGGTGGTGTTCCATGGTATGCCCCCAACAAGGATGGGTCCTTAAAAATTATGGGGCCCATATCCATGAGTGGATACGCATCGGAACTAGTGCAGACAAGAGGTAGGAAGTTATCGATGTTGGAGGAGTGGTTAGGCTCGTAATGTGAAACTTATTCGATGGTGATGATTTTCTCATTGTGGGGGAACATCATCATTCAAAATACAAAAGAGGCCACTGCCTTCATAGCGTACATGTAGCTATGTCGAAACAGGATGTTCTAATCAAGTGGAGTGTCAATAAAGTCAATGTCTATAAGGATGCTTTTTCCCCTGAGTTCAGTGGAGAAATTTTTAAAGAGCCCTTTAGGGGAGGATGGTCGACCATAATAAGCTCTTAAAGTGATGGTGTAACACCCCTAGAGATCAACCCCACGGCCAGGCACTGCTACTACGCGGAAACATTCCTAAACTTATATAGTATGCATTTAAATGAATTTAAATGACTTAACACAGAGTAAACATATAATTACTACTAACATACAGAATTAATGGAATTAACAGTAAATATCATTGCAACAGAATACATGATAATATTGCAAGCATCAGAGACATGCATTTTAATTGAAATTAAACACATGCATATACGTATCTTTGAAACTGTTGTAACTCCACCAACTATGTGCAGACCTTCCACGAACCTCCCATACTTAGACCACACTGCTCATCATGCTCAGTAGTGGGTCACCCCCGAGCTGGGACCAAGCTCACCCAGGAAAAGGGAATCCTAGACTAGGCTGAGGTTACAGGAAAATTGCACAAAGTATCTGGAAGGATTCTCTCCAGGAGCCTTCTTACGCCCACTACTCACGAACTCTCATTCCCTACATGCATGTTCTACCCAGGAGTATACAACTTCATAAGCACAATCCGTCAGTTCTTCACCTCCCTCTCTTGGTCTTAGCAACAGGATGGATCAAGAATTATCAAAGCTCCGTAGATGGTGCTGGAATCTCTCTGGGAGAAAACCACTTCCCAACAGACTCTCTCACTTGGAGAGGGATGCTCACAGGCCTGACAACCTGCCTCTTCTACCACAGGCTTGACAACCTGGTTCTTCAACCATTTTTCAACTCAATTTCTGCAAGTTTCGAATAACAACAACATCAACAGCTTTTGGTTAACTCACGGGTGACAACAACAACAAGGAAATTGGGTGTGGACATCAATAAAAATAGCAACAGGTCACTAAGACACAACATAGTGTAGGTAACACCAGTTTCAGGATGCGTGACAAGAAATCCACACAGAGGTTGAACACAGACTCAACAATTCATACAGAGGGTGTATCGTCTCCTCAAGAAAACATCACAGGATTCGAGTTTCATAGATGCGTGAGGGTATGCATGCAGAGATCAGAAAAAATTCTTGGTTTCAGACAACCGACAACATAATGGAGGAGGAACCCCAAACTCAGCTGATGCTTCATCTTTTAACCACATGCTCCCAGGTCAACACTTTTCTGCCTGGAGTTGCATGCATTCCCTTTTTCACACGATGGAGCTACATGTGTTTCCTCTCCCAGGACTTAGGATAAAAAGATGTTTTGTCACACAACTTTAGAATAATAATAAAATATTATTCTCAAGGACTTAAGCCCCTAATATTAGCCCCTCTTTCCAACCTTTCATCCCATTTTCCCTTACCCACCATGTGGAATCTTATTCCCCCATCACTCTTTCTTTGTGTTCAGTCTTCACACAATGATGTTTAATATTTATTAATGTTCTGCATATTACATATACAAAAACAGGCTCCTGGCCTTTAACACTTAGGCTCTCCATCCTAATAAACACATAAGCCCACCAACTTATCAATACTTGGCTCACCAACCTACAAAACATGATTTACAATTCATAAACATGATTACAATTCATAAAAATGATTACAATAGGGCTTGTCCTTGGGGATTTTACAATCCCCTCCCCTTATTTGTTCACTTCCCTCAGTGCAACTTTCACACAACATCAACAAGATTTTCAAAATCTTAAAAAATATGTGGGTATTATTCCTGCATAGCATCCTCATGCTCCCATGTCGCATCCTCAGGACCGTACCAGGTCCACTAGACCTTTACAAGCCCTATGGCTCGATTCCAGAGCTGTTTGTTTTTCTTGTCCAATATGCGCACAGGATGCACTTGCAGGACACCTTCTTGCTCCACCTAAATCAAATTCCAATAAATTACATGATTAGCATCAGGTATATATTTCTTAAGCAATGAAACATGAAACACGTTATATATAGTCACGGATGCAAGTAATGCAAGCATATATGCAACTGGCCCAATCCTTTCTAGGATTTCACTTGGCCCACAAAATCTAGCTACCAACTTGGCGCAGTTTCCTAGCTTCAGGGAACTTCTATTGGCTTTCACTTTCAGGAAAACATGCTTTCCCACTTTAAACTCTCTATGGGTTTTGTTCTTATCAGCATAAATTTTCTGCCTGTCTTGGTCAACTTTCAAATTCTGCGTAATTTTTAGCATTTGTTCTTCCATTTCCTTGAGCAACTCTAACCCAACTACTGCCCTATCAGCTGGATTATCTCATCTTACTGGAGTATTTCACTTTCTACCATAAAGTGCTTCAAATGTGCTCATCTTCAATGATTCTTGATACCCATTGTTGTAGGCAAATTCTACCAAATGTAGGTAGTCTTCCCATTTCGATGGTTTTTCCATCACATACATCGTTAGTGTGTCTTCTATTACTCGATTCACCCTCTCTGTCTGCCCATCTGAATCAGGATGATAGGCTATACTAAAGTTCAGATTCATTCCAAACCCTTCGAATAACCCTTTCCAGAAATTTGAGGTAAATTTTGGGTCTCTGTCAAACACAATTGTCTTGGGAATACCGTGCAATCATGCTACTTCCCTCATAAAAATGTCAACAACATCCGTTGCCTTGTGAGTATTCTTTAGTGGAATAATATGGGCATCTTTCGTAAGCTTTTCCACCACCACCATGATTGAATCATGTTACTTGCCTTTTCTGGACAATCCTGTGATGAAATCCATTGTCACTACCTCCCACTTCCACTCAAGAATGGGTAAAGGTTGCAACAACCCTGTTGGGTGCATGTGCTCATCTTTAACCTTATGGCACTCCATACATTTGGCGATGTATTAAACAATGTTTTTCTTCATACCTAGCCAAAAGTAATCGCCCTTGACTGCTACCACATTTTTCTGATATCCAGGGTTCCCAACATAAGGAACATTATGCATTTCATGCAAAATCATAAGTTTCAAGTCCCAGACATTAGGTACATAAATATTTTCCTTGTGAAGAAGTGTTCCATCGGTTTCCAACTTATAATTATCCACTTTCTGTGGCATCTTACCTTGTTGTAGCTTTCCTAACAAATCCCTGTACTGCAAATCTGTATTTGCAGCCTCTGAAATTCTACTTTTAATATCAATTCGGTACATGCTAATGGTTGTATCATGTGATTCATGTACACTCCTGTTGAGTGCATCAGCCACTTTGTTTTCCTTCCCTTTGATATGCTTGATATCAAAATCATATTCACAGAGAAAATCCAACCACCTACTCGATCTAGCATTCAAGGTTGGTTGATCAAACAAATATTTCAGACCATTGTGGTCTGTTCTCAGTTTGAACCTCCTTCCCATGAGGTAATGCCTCCACTTATTTAGAGCATGTACTATGGCTGCCAACTCCAAATCATGAGTTGCATAGTTCCTTTCGTGCTCTTTCAACTTTCTGGATCCATAACAATTACGAATCCATTATGTCTGAGGACTCTTCCCAGTCCTTCTTTGCATGCATCTATACACACTACAAAGTATTCGTTTGAATTTTCAATCCTCGAGATTGGAGCACTGGTTAAGACTTGCTTCAATCCTTGAAATCTTTTCTCACAATCCTCTATCCACTAAAACTTCTTCTCCTTCCTTTGCAAGGAAGTGATAGGGTGAGATATCCTTGAGAACCCTGTGATAAACCTTTTGTAATAACCAACTAGACCCATAAAGGATATAACTTCCGTCATGTTTTTAGGCACTGACCATTCTCTAATGGCCTCAATCTTCTCAGGATCTACAACTATCCAATCCTTCGAAATAATATGCCCCAAGTAATGGATCTGTTTTTTATAAAATGAGTGTTTTCTCAACTTGGCATACAGTTGGTGCTCTGTTAGCACTTGCAACACCATCCTTAGATGATGTTCATGCTCTTCCTCTAACTTGGAATACACTAGGATGTCATCCAAAAAGACTATGACAAACTTGTCTATATAGTCCTTGAATACACCATTCATCAAGCACATAAAAACAACAGGTGCATTTGACAACCCAAATGGCACCATTATGAACTCGTAATGACCATACCTTGTTCTCAAGACAGTCTTGTTGATGTCTTCATCATTTATCCTTACTTGGTGATATCCTGACCTAAGATCTATCTTCGTATCCTTCAACTGATCGAAGAGGTCATCAATCCTCAGCAGAGGATATTTGTTCTTTACAGTTACTTTTTTCAACTATCTAAAATTGATACACAATCTCAGCGTCCCATCCTTCTTCTTCACTAATAGGATTGGGGCACCCCAAGGTGACACGTTTGGGCATATATAACCCTTCTTCAGAAGCTCTTCAAGCTGCAGTTGCAACTCTTTCAGCGCTAGTGTACTCATTCTATAGAGAGCTTTCGACACTAGAGCTTCTCCAGACATCAAGTTTACAGAGAAATCAATATCTCTCTTTGGAGGTAGTCTTGGTACCTCCTGAAATACATCTTAAAGCTCCTTTAGTATCACACGATCTCCAATCTTTGAGACTTCATCCCTAGATGCTTCCTCCACATGGGCTGCAAATAATTGAAAGCCTTTTCTGTAGCACTTCTTCAACTACATTGTTGATATTTCTCTGATAGCAACAACTTTGCGAATTCCTTGGACTTTTTTCTAATTCCCTTCCTCATTTAGGCAAGTTAATGCCTTGTTACGATAGTCCAAGATGGCATGGTGATCGTCCAACCAGTCCATCCCAATTAGATAGTCATAAGAACCTAAAAGAAGAACATTCAATTCAACCTTTGTGCTCAGTCCATTCATGTCCACAGGACAAGACTTAACCAACTCAGTGACTTTCCTCTTGGTTTCTGTAGCCAGCTGCACTAACAAAGATTTTTCATGTTTGCTTCTCGAAAAATGAAAAATTTCCACCACTCTAGGATCTATATAGATATGGCTATCCCTTGAATCAATTAAAATATTAAATGGTTGGTTGTTAATCATACCTTCCACTTCAATCATGTGTGATTGAAATTCAACTTGCTTGTTGTCCAGGGCTACGAAGATCCTTGGAATTCTACCACCCATGTCCTCCACTATTTCAGCTTGCTAAACATTATGGACAACTCTCACTTTTCCATTTTTATGGGGAAAATCTATGTACTTTTGGTTCCCCTGACAGCCCCAACACTGAATGGGCATCTATCTTGGCCTTTTTTTCCCTACGCCAACCATTCTCAACTCTCTAAACGATGGTTTTCCTTGAGGACCTGTTTCTGAAAAAGGGTGGCTTAGCTCCCTTCTTCCTCTAATCCATCTGGAATTTCTTCTTGTCTTCCCAATCCTTTTAGAAGGTAGGCTTCTCTCTTTGCTACTCATATAAAAATTTCTCCCTCCTTATAGTTTCTTCCATAGTCTTAGGATCATCATACTAAATCTTGTCACCAGTGGAAAGTGACAATCCACTTAGATACCTCTGAATCTTAACAGTCTGATCTTTGATGAACGTGACATACTTTAGCAATTCCAGAAAACTTCGTTCATATTCATCAATGGTCATGTTGCCCAACTTGAGTTCAAATAACTCTTTCATGTTTCTGTCATAATACCTTTTAGTGAAGTATTTCTTCTCGAAATACCTCTTGAATTATCTCCAAGTGATATATTTCTCTTTAATGTGTTGTACCTTCACAAGATGATCCCACCACATGGATGTCTTTTCCTTCAGTTGATACATTGCAATTATTCCTTCTACATGAGAGGAATAATTCTACAGTTGGAAATATTTCCTCATGCCAAGCAACCATGTTTAGACATCTTCCTCCTTCTTATGTTCTCCATCAAACATTGAAGGCTTAATCTTGTTCATTTCTCCCTTCAGTTCATCCACTCTAGATCTCCTATGCTTTCTGGTAGAAGATGGGCTTGAACTACTGTGTGACCTCCTCTTGGAGCGACCTTGGAAGTGATGATGGTGTTTACCAACACTCCTTGATCTTCTTCCCTCAGAAGTTGGGTGACTTCCAGTTTTTCTCGAGTCTCTCTCCTTGTCCAACTTATTTTCTATTCTCTCCATACTCTTCATCAACTTTAAGTTGAATTCCCCCTGTTGTTCCTTAGCTTTCTTTTGCTTTCTTCTATCTGCTCGGTGAGTGTGGGAATCTTTCTGCAATCGTTCAATGATTTTCATCATATTCCCTTCCTTATCTATCTCTTCTCCATGCCCATTGGAGTTCGATCCTTCAACTCCCAAATGAAAATCCATCCCTTTAGCTTCATTCTATGAACTAGAATCATTATGTGTCTCCTCCATTTCTTACACTCAGTTTCAACTCTAATCGGTTATGGCACTCGCTAAACTTCTACAAACACAATGTGTAGACAACCGGAATTTGTCAGTCCATTAATCCTTAACAAATCCCAAAACATTTATAAACAAATATGACTCAAAAAAACTTTCATATTTCATGAATTTTCCAAGCTATGCTCAGCTCTGTAATAATCCTTAGGGCACTAGCCTCTTCTCTCTTAGTCCCCAACCCACGTGATCATTTGCCTATCAAAAAGGGTGCTTTGCAACTTCGCGTTTCAAGAGGTTTCAAAGCACTTCACAACAACTTTTCAAGTTCTGGACTAACGAACTTGTGACGTAGGGAAGATCAATCATCCACGTCTACCCAACATCCAACAACTAACACTCGTGGTGGAACCTTAGGTGTCTAAGTTTTGGGACTTCAAGACTTCGGAATATTTCACATCCGTACACCTCGAACCATTAATCTCCGAACACTCCCACATCACATTAGGTGATGTTATTACGCCACATCACTTAACGTTTTCCCAATTGTGGAGGCATGCAACCATGGTTTGGAGCAACCCACCTTTCGTCCCTCAATTCTCCCGACGCTGACACGTAACCCCTCAGTGAAACCACGGTTTGAATTGTGGGACTGCCTTGGAGAATTAACTTCTGTGCAACTTGGGTCCCCACAATGCCTTATGGTCGTTGATATTGATGTATCGTGATCAATGCCACTGTGGGTCCTATGACCTATAACTACATTACATAACTTCGAGCCCCACTAACCCTGTTCACATAGGATGCCACATGGTGGAATACTAGCGACGTCATATGGCCCTACCATGTCTACTCTTTCGCTTCGAAACTTCAGACTTCAGAATTTTGTGCAACGACACATCCCACTTCTTCCGAAAACCGAACTCAAGAAATTACAATCTTCTCTTTTTTTTGATCCAACGGTCAATATCTTTTCTCCAGATATACGGTGTATATCTCCCTTGGGACATCGGGGTTTCGAGTTTCGGGTGTTTATGCCTCCACACACCCCGCTTCTCCCAATTGTCGAACTCTGAAGGGATTCGAGGATAACCCTCTTGTACTTTCTCCAGATTTGACAGTCATAAGGGACTCTCCTTCCGAACAGATCCTATGGCTCCAACACCCCAAGTGTTGAGCGTTCTCTCTCTCTCTATGGTCAAATACCACGCTGGTTGTGGTTTTATTCCACCGCTACTCCTCCTGAGCTTCGTAACACGACCAAGTAACCCCTTGGCACTCAGAAACTATCTAAGTTTCGAAATTGGTTCCTCCGAACACCATTTCCACTCGAAACTTTTGTCCAAATACCACTTATCCAGCCCATCCATGCTCAGTGTTGAAACCATGGGCTCTGATACCATATTGTAACATCCCCAACCATCAACCCCACGGCTGGGAAATGCTACTATGTGGAAACATTATCAAACTTATATAGTATGCATTTAAATGAAGTTAAATGAATTAATAAAGAGTAAACATATAATTACTACTAACATACAAAATTAATGGAATTAGCAGTAAATATCATTGCAATGAAATACATGATAATATTGCAAGCATCACAGACATGCATTTTAATTGAAATTAAACACATGCATATACTTATCTTTGAAACTGTTGTAACTCCACCAACTACGTGCAGACCTTCCACGAACCTCCCAGCCTTAGACCACGTTTCTCATCATGCTCAGTAGTGGGTCACCCCCGAGCTGGGACCAAGCTCCACCTAGGGCAAGGGAATCCTAGACTAGGCTGAGGTTATAGGAAAATTGCATAGAGCATCTGAAAGGATTCTCTCTAGGATCCTTCTTACGCCCACTACTCATGGACTCGCATTCCCCACATGCCTATTCCACCTGGGAGTATACACCTTCACAAGCACAGTCCATCAGTGCTTCACCTCTCTCTCTGGGTCTCGGCAACAGGCTAGATCAAGAATTCTCAGAGCTCCGTATCTGGTGTTGGACTCTCTCTAGGAGAAAACCACTTCCCAGTAGACTCTCTCACCTGGAGAGGGCTACTCAAAGGCCTGAAAACCTACCTCTTCTACCATGGGCCTGAAAATCTAGTTCTTCAATCAGTTTTCAACTCAATTCCTAGAAGTTGAGGATAACAACAACAACAACAACTTTTGGTTAACTCACGGGTGACAACAACAACAGGGAAATTGGGTGTGGACGTAAAAAAAAACGACAATAGGTCACTAAGACACAAAATAGTTCAGGTAACACTGGTTTCAAGATGCATAACAAGCAATCCATGCAGAGGTCAAACATAGACTCGACGGTTCAGACAGAGGTTGTATCGACTCCTCAAGAAAAAATCACAGGCTTCAGGTTTCAAAGCTGCGTGAGGGTATGCATGCAGAGATCAGATGGAATTCCCAGTTTCAGACAACTAACGATAGAATGGAGGAGGAACCCCAAACTCAGCTGACGCTTCAACTTTTAACCGCATGCACCCAAGTCGACACTTGTCTTCCTGTAGCTACATGCGTTCCCTTTTTCACACAATGGAGATGCATGCATTGCCTCTCCCAAGACTTAGGATAAAAATATGTTTTGTCACACAACTTTAGAATAATAATAAAATATTATTCTCAAGGAATTAAGCCCGTAAGCTTAGCCCCTCTTTCCAACCTTTCAACCCCTTTTCCCTTACCTGCCCCGTGGAATCTTATTCCCCCATCACTCTTTCTTCGTGGTCAATCTGCACACTATGATGTTTAATCTTTATTAATGTTTTTCATATTACATATACAAAAATAGGCTCCTGGCCTTTAACACTTAGGCTCTCTGGCCTAATAAACACATAAGCCCACCAACTTATCAATACTTGGATCACCAACCTACAAAAAATGATTTACAATTCATAAACATGATTACAACATAGCTCATCCTTGGGGATATTACAGAGGGCGGATGGTATTAGCTCAGAGGAGCCAAGTTTATGCCATACAATTTTGGACATGATGCATGTGGATGCACCTTCATCAATGATACATCGATGAATCGTGATGCTCTGAATCTTGACAGGTATTTGGAAAGATACCAAAGTGGGGAGACGAGGTTCCCCACAATCGAGATCAAATGTGATGAGTCTAGTATCAGCTGGGCCGACTGCCCCCAAAGCAGAAAGTAAGGATTTTCGTTGAGTGGGATAGGTTTGAAGAAATTCCAAAATAAACATGGTTGTAGGGGATTGTGCCAAGTCATCGACCAAAATGTAATTATGTGTCACCCTAGCCTGAGGGTTGTTGACATTCTATCATAACGGGATATGAGGGATACGAATGGGATGTTCGGTGTTAGGGTGTGGAATCATCAAGGGTGTTCTAGTTTTAGCTGGAGCTACTTCCAAAGTGGTGGGAGTAGATTCATGGGGCGTGTTTTATTGACGACCATGTGTTTGTAGAAGAATTTATTCTTCACTAGTGAGGAGGACATTGTGATCTGCTAGGTTTCCAGGGTTTTGATACTGTCCCATTTCTGGTGGGGCAAGGTGTACCTCATGTTTGGTATTCATCACACCTTGATGTGGAATAAGGTTTTGCAACATAGCCAGGGGTCGTTGTTGCAAATACTGTTGTGGGGCCTACTAAGGGGCATGCGGCACTAGAGGATGTGTCATGTTCATGGAGTCTTTCATCCATTTGAAGTCGGAAATTTGGGGGCAATGGTGAGTGTAATGGCCATTCTCACCGCAAAGAGCACAAGGGAAGTTTGTCTGGAGGTTGTTATTTTTGTTCCTCCCTTGGAGTTTGTTGTTATTGTCCCCTTGGGGGTTCTAGTTACCCTGATGTTGGTTTGCCCCAGCAGTTTTTTTTTGTTGGGGGTTATTTCCCCCTCATCCTGGGTTACTATTGTTTTAGTTTTTTCCTTTATTTTTGGCATTATTCAGCTGATGGGCCGGATTTGACGTATTCAAATGTTTAAAAGACTAAAATTGTTGAATGGGAGAGGGCTAAACAAAGTTAACATCAGCGTGTGGTTGTCCGTGTGGAGGACCAGGTAATGGATAATACATATTTTTTTGTGGCAATGATCCATAGGGTGCATAGGAAGGCGTAGCACTTTCACTAGTTCCCAGGTTATAAGATGAGGTTGAAGGGGCACGTAAACTTGGTGTAAAAGTCGGGCGGATGATGGGTGTCAGCGGGGTTACACTCATGGGTGGAGGGGGTGCCATAGGATATGGTTGTTGGTAAGGGAGAGGAGGGTAGTAAGATGGCCCTCCATATATCGACAGATATTTGGGTGTAACATACATAGGTGGTGGTTGGATATACGGATTGTGGTGTGTTGTGGTACCAATCAATCCATCCTCCACGTGAGACATTCCAGGTTTGTCATGGCTGAATGGTATGGGTCTTGGTGCATTAGGTATTACTATGTATAAGTAACCTGACTGAGCCTAAATGAGGTTGTATTGTTGATCCTTGCTTATGGATTCCTCCTCAGTTTGGGGGAAGGTGGATGCCACATCTTTGGCAAGGATAGAGACGAGTGATTTGAGAAACCAATCGAGACATTGTTCTTTGGTGGGTTCTTCTTTGCATAAACTATGTCTCTGATGCCATTCATGAATGTGGTCGGTGATATGTGTAGTTGAGGTTTGTTTGCACTTGGAGAGAAGTTCTAGACTTGTGTCATGGAGAACTGGTAGTTGGAAGAAGGCCAAAAATGCTTTGGCCAAGGACTCAAAAGTCACATGGGACCCTAATTTTTTGTTGACATACCATTTGGCCGATGGACCGGTGAGTGTGCACTGAAATAACCTTAAGAAGACAAAGTTGTCCATGCTATTGTTTGAATAGCACCATAAGTGGAAGGTCATGACATGATTGGCGGGATGTTCCCCTGATTTTCCTTCAAATTTGGGAATGTTTGAAGGGAGTTTGGTAGGAATAGTGGGCCATGTGGGGTCATGCAATATAGGATCATTCGTGAGTTTTCTCAAATCAGGAATGTTGAGGGATGCCAAATATGGCATTGGGGGTGTTGGTGGAGGATTAGTTCCATCCATGGTGTGAGCAGGTTGTGTACATGACCCTTGAGGGGGTTTTGGTGGGTTTGTATTTCTCCCTTGAGAAGAAGTTTGCCCCCCGCTTCCTTGTAAAGGAAAGATAGTGGGTGGTTGGCCTTGGGAATTGGACCCAAGTAAAGTTGATCACAAAATAGTAGCACTGACAGGGGTGTGATATGGTTGAGCCATTGATTTGGAAAGACTAGGAACTCCTCCTAGGATAAGAAGGAGGTTTTTCAAGCGTTTGGAATGATGGGGATTCTGTGGTTCCCCTATGATGTCCGACTAGCAAAGTGAATGTGTGCAAATGGTGATGAGAGCAATAAATGAACAAGAGACTTGTATAATTTAGACCTTCACAATATATCTCACAATCGCATGTAATCAAATGAGAATCATACATAAATAAAAAAATAATCATACATGTGGGTAGGTGTATTTTGTCCACGTGGGAGAACAGAGAAAAAAATTCTTATTTCCTAAAAAGACGTAATGTCCTTCCTCTCAAATAGCACTGGACATTCCAATATCACTCAACAGTGGGGTCTGAAGCCATTGGAAGAGGAACTAGTGAAGGATGAAACAATCATTTATAATGAGGGGTAGAGGGTGCATATCCCGAAAGAGCTGGGGATATTTCCCAATAGCCACAAAAAATCTGATCAAGGTGCAATTGTAGCCCACAATTTCCACCTAGGTAGATGTCCTAAATTTGGCTACTAGGTACCTCGGTCAAAGTGCGACATTTAGATTTTCAGCCTCAGAAATGGGTTACGGGATGGATCCCTTCCAAGAGTTGGGTGACTCAAGGGGGGATGCACATAACAACTGGACCTCGACCTTCGACCCTTCACGGGTATGTCCCTACCTTATGGTGTTAGGAACACTTGACTTGGAGGATTTTAAAGTTCCCTATTTTTCAACTTCTATTGTTTGAAGATGTGAGAACTAGATAACAGGGGGTTATTTGGATTCCTATCCCCGAGATCCTACCTAGACTAAAAATTTATTTTGGCACCTCCTGTGGATGAAAACTTAGTGAGTTTTTAGAAACAAATTTAGATGTGGTTGGTTGAGAGATTGGGTGTGTGAACCAATCTCATTTGAGTTAAGTTGTCGTGGATAATTTCTTCAAGAAGTAGTGGGATGTTTCAGAATCCCTTTGGAAGAAACCTACTTCAACCTCCATAATTCGAGATGAAATTATGTGAGTGAGGAGTGACTTTGTGTGTGATAAAGTGATAAAATTTGCCAATTTTTTAATAAGTTAGGTATCAATTTGAAACATGTGGACTTCCTATGGTCCTTACAAATATTGATTACCTATCTTACTAGATGTCATTGGTACAACCTTGTGGAATTTTAAAAGCCCTAAAGAACTAGCATGTGGACATATGGGTCCTTACCAATCCTTTAAACTCCCTAATGTGGTTTACTCTACAAAAGCTTAAAAAAACTATCTTAGATTGCAAGCATGTGGGCATGTATGGGCCCATTACTTTGATCTCTAAACTCTCCTAGTGATGTAAACTAAGAAAGTAATTTCAAAAACTATCCTAACTTTGCAACATGTGGGCATGTATGGGCCCTTACAAATTTAAGATGATTTTCAAAAGAAACTAAGAGGAACCTTAGGGGGGCTTTGTCCTCTCCTAAAGATTTTTTAAGGGAGATGAAATGTCCCCTTAACCACCTTTCTGATTCTCAAGATCGCTCTATGGTGCAAGAGAAGAGCATAATCAATGATTAAGGTTTGATTTCTGGTCCCAATGCAAGTGTTTTTATATGTGATAACAAATAACCTCAACTTAACTTTTACAATCAAAACAATCCATCCATGTGGCAACCAAAAAAAAATAAGAGAAATGTGGTTCTTTTTAACCCCCTAAGTGCCTATGTTTTGAATAACATTTCAAGTGGGAAAGGAATCTAAGTGTAGTGCATTTACAAATTGCATAAAAACAAGATTTTGAAGGCTAGGGGGCCTTCAAATCATCACAAAAACTCTTACAATGTTGGAATTTTGGACAGATGCGTGGGTTACAGTTCAAACAGAGGCGCAATGGGTGCACAATGCATAGAGAACAAAATACCTTTTAGCGTGTTAGGGGTCCTATAATTATAGGTGAGTCGATACTTCGACTGCTGATTTGGCATCTCCCTCGTGATGATGAAGTCTGGCTCAGGTGATTCCGCTTTCTCCCTCCACTCTTGTCGCTCAATCCTCCATCACCTTGCTGCATCCTTCATCCGCTGCATCCTCTCCCCCTTGTCCTTTGTCAGCCTCCATTATCCCGCCTTCCATCCCTGCACAAATGGACTTAGGATGAACAAAATTTTTAATAAAGATCAGTCTAGGTTAAATTTGATTAATAAGTGACTATTTAATAATTGATTAATTATTAATTAATTGTTAATTAATTAATTATTAAGTTAGTTAAGAAACTAGGTTAGCGGTTAATTAGTAACTAGGGTTAGTTTTAAAACAAATAAAAATTAAAATATTTAAAAAACAATAAAAAACATTAAAAAACAAAAAACAATAAAACATATTAAAAATAAAAAATATATGTAAAAAACAATTATAAAAAATATAAAATAAATAAAACAAAAAGAACATAAAGAAACGTAACACTTATAAAAGAAAACATATGAAAAAAAAAAAGTATTAAAATAATACAAAGCATATAATATTATAAAAAAAA
>JZKD02S1704151.1:902154-912848 GCA_000966675.3 Picea glauca
GGACCAAGCGAAGTCCACATGCAGCAAGGTGACATCTAATTCACTAAAAATTGGCACACTTTCACTCACACACAAAATTCACTTATCACTCACATAGCTTCTTCTTGAAACATGGGGTTCAAAGTAAGTTTCCTCCAAAGGGATTCCGAAAATACCCCACCCTTTTCTTGACGAAACTATCCACCCCCATTTTAATAAACGAGGTTGGTTTGCACCCCCAACCTCCCAAAACAACTACATCTAAAATCTTACTAAAAACTCACTAAGTTTTCCTCCACAGGAGGTGCCGAAAGAAATTTTTTAGTCTAGGTAGGATTTCGGGGACAGGCATCCAAATAACTCCCCGTTATCTAGCTCTCACATTGTCAAAACCGTAGAAGTTGTCAAATAGGGAACTGAAAATCCTCCAAGTCAAGTGTTCCTAATACCATAAGGCAGGGAGATACCCATGAAGGGTTGAAGTCCGAGTTCAAGTTGTTCTGTGCGTCCCCCCTTCAAGCACCCACCTCTTGGACGAGATCTAGCCCGTGACCCATTTCTTAGGCCAAAAATCTAAATGTCGCACTTTGACTGAGGTACCTAGTGACCAAATTTTAGGACATCTACCCAGGTGGAAATAGTGGGCTGCAATTGCACCTTTATTGGATTTTGTGTGGCTATTGGGAAATATCGCCATCTCTTTTGGGATATGCCCCCTTTACCCCTCATTATAACCAATTATTTCATCCTTCACTAGTTTCTCTTCTAGTGACTTCAGACCCCACTGTTGAGTACTATTGGAAGGTCCAGTGCTATTTAAGAGGAAGGATGTTACATCTTCTAGGACACGAGCATTTGTTTTCTTTTGATTCCCCATGTGGACAAAACCCACTTACCCACATATATGCTTCTTTTTCAAAAAAAAAATTATGTATGATGCACCTCTGATTATAGTTTGATTTGGATATATATATTGTGTAAACATTCAACGCAAAGGCTCTTGTTTCTATATTACTCTCACCACTCTTTGCACACATTCACACAGCTAGTTGGACATCATAGGGGACCCACAGAAAACCCCATCGTTCACGATGCTTTCTAAACCTCCCTCCTATCTTAGGGGGAGTGTCCGGTCTTGCCCACTCATCGACACCTCCTTCACACACTCTTGTGAGTGCTACTGTTTTAGGATCAGCTTTGCTTGGTTCCACATTACTTGGGTCCACTTCCCAAGGTCATCCGTTCACTCAGTCTCCTTTACACGGAAGAAGGGGACCCACTTCCTCTCAAGGGGGAAGCACCAACCCACCAAGTCCCCCTCAAGGGTCAAGTTCACAACACACTCACACCATGGCCAGAGCTAATCCTCCTCCCCTACTGCAGATGCCATATTTGGCCTCTGTCAACATACCGGATCTCAGCAAACTCACCAATGATCCTATATTGCATGCTCCCACGTGGCCTGCAATGCCCACCAAACTACCTTCAGACATACCAAAGTTTGACGGAAAGGTAGGCGATGAACCTGCCAACCATGTCATGACCTTTCACCTATGGTGCTCTTACAATAGTATTATGGATGATTTCATCAGACTGCGATTATTTCAACACACACTCACTGGCCCATCGACCAAGTGGTATGTAGAAGAAAAATCAGGGTCCCACACAAATTTTGAGTCCTTGGCCAAATAATTATTGACCTTCTTCCAATTATCAATCCACCACGACAATGGTCTAGAACTACTTTCTAATTTCAAACAAACCTCAGCCACACATATCACTGACCACATTCATGAGTGGCGTAGGAGATGTAGTTTGTGCAAAGCAGAAACCACCAAGAAACAGTGTCTCGACTGGTTTCTTAGATCACTTCTCTCTCCTCAGTAAGTGTTTGCACCCTTTTCGTCACCTTGGTGAGAAAATAAGAGGTGCTTACATGCCCAGTTGGGTCTTGCTGAGCATGACAGCTATAGAGAAAAAGGTTAGAGAAAGAAAAACAAAACTATAAGCAAGAAGTAAACTAAAACAAACTAAAATAATAAGCATGGAAATATAAAGATAACAAGGACAAAAAGACCAATGTCACCAATGTTTTTAGGCTGATCTATTGATGAAATCAAAGCACAATGAAGAAAGGGGACTATGAGTCTCTTCTTCCTCCAAAAGAAGGCTCTTGGACCCTCACAAACTTGCTCTCCTTACAACAAGAAAAATGAAAATGGTGGTGAAAGAACTCCTTTGCAAATCCACTCAATGGAGAGTTGGATTGCTGAATGAAATGGTGCCAATGTGATCTTGTCAAGGAGTGAGTCCTTAAAACAATATAGGCAGCATAACATTACATGAAATTCCTTGAGAAAATGAGGTTTCTTCATGGCTTTTTATAGCATTGCATTGGGTGATTATGTAACTCCTTTGTAGTGTGAAGAGAGGCTCTTTAGGGCTTTATTAGGTCTTTGACCAGCCTACCATTCGGACTTAGCTCAGATTTGAGGGTCAAATTGGCTTGGGAGATGATCCATAAGTGGTTGGGAGGCCGACCAATTCAATAAATGCGTCATTTAGCAGGTGCGTGGGTTTTTGCGCCAACAACCACGCATCATGCGCATATGCATGCATGGTACGTTCCTGTTCCGCGCATGTGCGCGCGCACCCAACTTATGTAAAGCGCTCTTCAATTTTTCACTACTTTGTATAGTTTTTGACCTTTTTGAATGCTGTGAAATTAATTCAGTGCCATGAATGACTTCATTACTGTTTGATGATGCTGAGTTCTTGTTGCCACGTGTGGACGAAATTTCAGTGATAACAGATGCCCCCTGATGGATGAGGTTAGGAGCATACATATAGCTGAAATCCATCAATGTTTCTTCTACTGAGAACATTGTTGTAAGAGAAAGAAATAGTGGGATTGGTGAGAGCAATCCTTTGGAGGAGAAAGGAACCAGTAGAACCCGACCTTCCATAAGGTGCGTAAAATATACAATTGTGTACAAACGAGGCAGGCATGCCCCATGGTCGTATTATGTAACTCTGAAAAAAAGATGAATGAAATGTTGGTGTAGACAACTGCACCATCCTCAGGGGCGGTAATGATAAAGGCAGAAGACAATTCTGCAAAGGAACATACTTTGAATAAGAGGCAATGATCGTGGTAACAAGTATCAGCGATGATGCGGGCATTGATGGCCCTACCAAATTCAGAGGTCTTCGGCAAATAATAAAAATAACTGCAATAGTCACAAAGTAAGACCCACCATAACATGAGAAAGTGTCGGCGTCGAATGTTATGGGGGTCAACGACAGCAGGGAGTAATGGTGTTTCACCCTGTTCCGTCCGAGATCTCTCATTTAAATGGAGAATGAGAATCAAGATAGTGTCACCCTTCTGGAAAATTGTGTTGATGTCGAAAAAAGGGGAACGCGACTCCTAGAAGCAAAGGGCTTCATGGAATCTACTGAGGTGAGGAAGTGGCAGAGGTACATGGATGAAATCAAGAAGTGGGAAGACTCAAGACTTCCCTTAGTTGAAGGATGTATGAGATAGAAAGTGGCCGCAACCGTGTAACAAGGTCGAGTGTTAGGGGAACGACAAGACCGGTGATAAGTTGTGCCAGAGGCGGGACAAGGTGAACAAATTCAGAGGGTAGAGGTAAGTGACCTGCGGTGTACTCTTAAGATATGGACGATGCCGACGAGGTTAGATGATAAGTAATGCTCCAACCAAAGGTGACATGGGTTGCGTGTGGCCAAAAGGAAGCAAGTCACCAACGACGATGACAAAAGAAAATGCAATGACTGGAAATAAAGGCATTTGTACAATAAATAATGAATAATTTGGGGAGAAATGTACAAATACAGAAACGGGTGCCCCAACGTGAAATGAGTGCCCCAAGGAGGGCAGATTTTCTTGGGAAAACTAATGGAGGGTGGGGGCCCCATTGGTGAGTTTCTGTATGAGGTAGGTGAAATGAAGGTAGGTTCGCAGATGGGAAAATTGATTGTGGATGAAATGAGGGGTTCATGATACTGTGGAGGTGCAGGTGAAAAATAGAACCGTGAAGAGATAATCTGTGAGTCTGTGTGAGAAAGCTAGCAAAATGAGGAGAAGAATTATGTGGTTAATTTGCAACATGATGAAAGACTATCAGGACTCCCATCCCTAAAGGGTAATGACGAACAACATGAGTGTCAAAAAAATGCCAAAAGGTGCTATGAATGGGACAACTCATGTGGGTGAAAATGCTACCAGGTAATAGTATCGAAGAGGCCAATGGAGGTGTGGGTACTGCAGAGCCAGGAATGAGGATCCTAAAGGCCAATATCAGCGGGTGTGACTAGAAATGAAAATGCACTACAACGGGAGAGACTACATGCCAGTGCTTAGTATATACCTGAAGGGGTTATGCTGATGGATGATGAGCAAGTACATGCACACATAACAACCAAATACCCAAAGTGAACAATATCTGAAGAGAATCTAAGATATGAGCATGTATTTGACAAATGTGACTATGCGCGTGCGTACCTGACCATGATATGAAAAAGGGTGCCCCGGGGGCTCATGATGAAAAGTGACCCAGGGAATGCTGTGATGTAGCTGATGGGATGCTGATCCCGTGGCTGAAGACGGTTTGAAAAATGGACACCCTGGGCTTCCGGAATGGTGAGCGGAAGTTCGAGGACACCGGCTACTGATACAGCTGATGCTGATATGTAGAGGATGTAGTCACGATTGTAGTCAGGTGCACTAGTTAAAGGTGCATTTGAAAGTGTTGCTTTAAGATCGTCAAATGACTGTTGGGAATGGTCGTCCCAGTGAAAAGGGATGTCGTGACGTAGTAAGCGAAGGAAACTGTGTGCGCATATGGCGTAATCAGGAACAAAGCATCTGAGAAAGTTAGCTTTGCCCTGTAGACTCTGAAGTTGTCGTAAATTATGGGGAGGTGGAATTTCGGTGATGGCTTGGACTTTGAGGGGGTCAACGGTGATACCGCTTTGGGAAACAATAAAACCAAGGAGGCGCCCTGCGGTGACACAGAATACGCACTTGAGGGGATTCAAGTGGACATTGTACTGATGACACCATTGAAAAATGATTCGTAAATCATCAAGATGATGGGTGCGTTTCTTGGATCGAGCTGTGAGATCGTCCAAGTAGGCGAGGATGATTTTAGCCAGATCGTGGAAGATGTATGTCATCGCGCGCTAGAAAGTTTCACTGGCGTTCTTTAAGCCGAAAGGCATGACACGATATGAAAAGGTACCCCACGGGGTAGTGAATGCGGTTTTATATTGATCGGCTGGGTGGATTTGAATTTGGTTATAGCCGGAGAATCCATCCATAAAGGAGAGAACCTCATGGTTGGTGTAGTCGTCGATAATTTGATCAATAAAAGGCGTTGGGAAGTTGTCTTTGGGACACGCATGATTGAGGTCGCGAAAGTCTGTGCAAATGCAGATAGTGCCCTATTTTTTGTTAATGGGTAAAGGGTTGGAAACCCATGAGGTATAATCAATGGGGTAAATAAACCCAGTAGTGCGTAAATTGTCAATTTCGGCTTTGATAGCCACGACTTTGGATGGGTGTAGCGGTCGTTGTTTTTGGCAAACTGGTGTGATGTCAGGCCAGGTGTCAATGCGATGTTCGAAAATAGAGGGATCGAGTCCGGGCATTTCTGTGTATGACCAGGTGAAAATATCCCTATATTCCTGGAAGAGGGCTTTATAGGCGTCTAGTTCCTGAGGAGTGCAAGCAGCTCCAATGATGATTTCTTCGACGATGCCTTTTTTAATGGAAATGTCGATTTTGATGGTGGGGGAAATGTTAGCCATATTACCTTCTTCAAAAGCATCAAGGGCAAGAATGGGATTGTTGAACCAATCGATAGGCCCTAATGGGATGAAATCTTTGTTTTCGACCACGTAAATGGGGTTTTAGTTAGGAGGCATGGGGGCTTCCTGTGGAGAGAAGAGGGTGCGGTGATGTAGCACATCCCAGGGGGAGTCTGGGTGGTGTAACTCTTCGAGTATTTCCTCATTGCATTGGAAACACCGGGAATACAAGGGGTTATGAAGAGTGATGTTGGTGACAGGGTGGCTGCCCCCTAATGAAGAAGCAGAGAGAGCCAAGCTAGATGATGGGGAGGGTTCACTCGACATGAACCATATATTGAAGTAATGAGGGGTACTCGTGGTGGTTGGGTGGAGGGTTTCCATAGGGGAATGAGCCAGAGAGTTGGGGGGGTTGCGGGGTGAATCCTCAGAGATGTTATTTAAGAACCATGGAGGTGTTGGGAGTGCCTTAGGTTCAGGAGAAATGACATGAAGATCTTCAAATGACGAGGTAATGTCAAGTACCGCCTCTGCGGGTCGATGAAGCAGGGTCAATTGGCGTTGCCTGTATTCGAGGATCATAGGACACTGGTATGTAAAGTGAGAAAATGAAGCGCATAAAGAGCAAGGGAATCTCATACGTTCATTGACTGTGGCAGTGACATAACGAATGTCAGTTATATTGGTTGAAGAGGACATAGTAGGGCGGGGGTTGTTCTGGAAGTTCTGGCGTACCGTGGATAATGTTTGCTGGAAGCATGGCAGTGCTGGGCAATGATGAGTGTAATGGCCATACTCTAAACATATAGAACAAGCGTACTTAGTCCTCACCCCTTTACTACTGGAAGGGTTGGTGGTAGTGGTGGGACTAGCAGTAGTGATGGGTGTTGTGGGAGTTTGAGTGGGGGGAATCAAATTCCTTAATTCAGGTAGTGATGGGCAATTGTTGGTTTGGTGGCCCTCTTTCTCACATAGTGCGCAAGGTAGTGGGATGCATGGAGCAAGTGGAGCGGTGGGCTCTATCTTCTTTCTCTTTCCCCTAGCTGTAGCAAGGGGGTTAGTGAGTGGGGGAGTGGTGGGGGTAAGGACAAGAATCGTCATGGGGAATCCTTCCTGTGGAGGAAGGGATGGTCGAGGGACCATCTCTGGTGGGTGTAAGTACCAAACTGGGATTGCTAACACCATATTTGGTAATGTGAGCATTGTGGCTACCTGAAAAGCTTCGATGCCTGGTGGAGGGTAAAAGAAGGGAATTTGGGTAAGGGGTTGGGGGACTGTTTCCCAAACGGGATTATGCCCTTGAGGGGATGTGGATTCGTGGTCGGTTGAGGTAGACAAGTGTGTAGGAGGTTCCAGTAGGAGTGGTTCTGCGACTTTTGGGACGTCAGGAATGAATGAAGCCTCAAGAGGTGGAAGAGCATCCTCGGTGTGAGTTCCATTAGATGATATGACGCATACTTGATTAGCAGGGTGAAGGAGTGGTGTTGCTCCATGGTACGTCCCTAGCAAGGATGGATCTTTAAAAATCCCCAGACCCATCTCGATGAGTGGATATGCATCTTGGTTGGTATGGATGAGAGGGAGAATGTTGTCGATGTTGGAAGATGGATTAGGCTCATAGTGTGAGACTTGGTCTATGGTCACGATCTTCCCATTGTGGGGGAACATCATTTTCTAAAAGACAGAAGAGGCCATTACCTTCATAGCGTACATGTAGCTACGCCTGAATAGGATATTATAATCTAGTGGGGCGTCGATAACTTCGATGTCAATGAGAATAGTTTTGCCCCCAAGTTCAACGGGGACATTTTGAAAGAGCCCTTCAGGAGAGGATGGTCATCCATCATAAGCTCGTAATGTGATGGCAGAGGGTATGAGTTCCAGGGAACCAAGTTTCTGCCAGACTATTTTGTACATGATGCATGTAGATGCACCTTCATCGATGATACACTGATGAACAGTGATGTTCCGTATTTTTACTGGTATTTGAAAAGCGATCAAGGTGGGAAGACGAGGTTCTTCGCTATCAAGATCAAAGGTGATGAGTCTAGTATCTGTAGGGTCAACTACCCCCAAGGGGGAAAGTAGTGATTTCCACTATGTAGGACAAATTTGGAGGACTTATAAGACTAACATGGCAGCTGGGGTTTGTGCTAAGTCATCTACCAAGCTATAGTTATGAGCTTCCCTAGCCTGTGGGTTGTGTACATTCCTGCGCAAGGGGATGCGAGGGATGCATAGGGGTGGTTCGGCGAAAGGGCGAGGGATCACCAACAGGGGTCCCATCGGTGGAGTTTTTGTCTCTGGAGAGATGGGAGTAGACTCAGCAGGTGTATGATACTGACGATTACGGGTTTGCAACAGGATTTCTTCCTCACTGGTGAGGAGAATTGTGCGCTCTGTTGGGTTGTGGGGGTTGTGGTATTGTCCTATCGGAGTTGGGGGATGCTATGTGTCTTGTTGGGTGTTGATTACAGCTTGATGTGGAATAGGATTTTGCAGCACGGTGGGAGGGGGTTGTTGCACATATTGCTGCGGTGCCTGCTGAGGGGCAGTTTGTGTAGGAGAATGGGGAAGGCTACCAGAGTCTTTCAACCGTTTGAAATCATCGATTTGGGGGCAATGGTGAGTGTAATGATCAAACTCACCACAAAGGGCACAAGGGAAGTTGGTTTTAACATTATTTCGTCCTTGGCATTTGTTATTATTTCCCCCTTGGGGGTTTTGGTTCCCTTGGTTCTAGTTGCCCCCAGTGGGTTGGTGTTGTGGGGGTTGATTCATGCCTTGCCCAGGGTTGTTGTTATTCCTGTTCCGTCCTTTCTTATTGGTATTGTTCAAGGGATGAGTTTTATTGGCTGTATTCAACTGTTCAAAATTTTGGTATTGTTGAGCAGCAGAAGGTTGAACAAAATTTACCCCCGTATGTGGATGTGGGGGAGCCATGGGTTGTGGAGGACCAAGATAGGGGAAGTATGGATTTTTTGGTTGTACCGATCCATAGGGTACGTAGGAAGGTGTAGTGATTTCACTAGTTCTATAAGCTAATGTTGAGGGAGTACCATTGTTTGTGGGAAGTGGTGGATGTATGGGAGGTGTCGGCGGTGGTCCACTGATGGGTGGAGGTATAGAAACAGGGTATGGCTGTTGATAAGGGGGTGGGGGGTAATAAGAAGGGCCCCCGTATGCCGGCGGGTATTGAGGTGTCCCATACATCAGTGGTGGTTGGGGTTGTGGACCATGGTGTGTGGTGGCACCGATCAGTCCGTCTGCTAAATGAGACATCCCAGGTTTGTCTTCGACAAATGGCACAGGTTTTGGAAGATCAGGAAGTACCGTGTATAAGTATCCTGACTGTGCATAGATGAGGTCATATTGTTGGGCCTTACTGATGGCTTCCTCTTCAGATTGAGGGAAGGTGGAACCTACATCCTTTCCAAGGAGAGCGACAAGTGATCTAAGAAACCAGTCGAGACATTGTTGCTTGGTGGTTTCTGCTTTACACAAACTACGTCGCCTACACCACTCGTGGATGTGGTCAGCGATGTGTGTGGATGAGGTTTGTTTGAATTTATATAGTAGTTCTAGACCATTGTCGTGGCGGATGGGTAGTTGGAAGAAGGTTTGGAATGCTTTGGCTAATGACTCAAAGGTCGTATGGGACCCTGATTTTTCTTTGACATACCATTTGGCCGATGGGCCAATGAGTGTGTGTTGAAATAATCGCAGTCTGATGGAATCATCCATAATGCTAATGGAGGAGCACCATAGGTGAAAGGTCATGACATGGTTGGCAGGGTCATTGCCTACCTTTCCTTCAAACTTTGGAATGTCTGAAGGTAGTTTGGTTGGCATTGCAGGCCATGTGGTGTCATGCAATATAGGATCATTGGTGAGTTTGGTGAGATCTGGTATGTTGAGAGAGGCCAAATACGACATCTGTAGTGGGGGTGGAGGATTAGCTCCTGCCATTGTGTGAGTGTGTTGTGAACCTGACCCGCGAGAGGGGCTAGGTGGGTTGGTGCTTCCTCCTTGAGAATAAGTTGGTCCCCCGCTTCCGTGAAAAGGAGAGCAAGTGGAGGGATGACCTTGGGAAGTGGATCCAAGTAATGTAGAACCAAGCAAAGCTGATCCTAAAATAGTAGCACTCACAGGAGTGTGTGAAGGAGGTGCCGATGAGCGGGCACGACTAGTTACTCCCCCTAAGATAGGAGGGAGGTTGAGTAAGTGTCGTGAACGATGGGGGTTCTGTGGTTCCCTTATGATGTTATACTAGCTTATGTGAATGTGTGTAAAGAGTGGTGAGAGAAGATATAGAAACAAGAGTTTTTGTGTTTGAACGTTTACACAATATATATATATATCCAAATCAAACTGTAATCAGATGTGCATCATACATAAAATGAGAAAGAAACATATATGTGGGTAAGTGGGTTTTGTCTGCATGGGGGAATCAAAAGAAAGCAAATGCTCGTGTCCTAGAAGACGTAACGTCCTTCCTCTCAAATAGCACCGAACCTTCCAATAGTACTCAACAGTGGGGTCTGAAGTCACCGGAAGAGACACTAGTGAAGGATGAAATAATTGGTTATAATGAGGGGTAGAGGGGGCATATCCCGAAAGAGCTGGTGATATTTTCCAATAGCCACACAAAATCCAATCAAGGTGCAATTGCAGCCCACAATTGCCATCTAGGTAGATGTCCTAAAGTTGGTCACTAGGTACCTCGGTCAAAGTGCGACATTTAGATTTTTGGCCTAAGAAATGTGTCACGGGTTGGATCCCGTCCAAGAGGTGGGTGCCTCAAGGGGGGATGCACAGAACAACCGGACCTCGGCCTTCAACCCTTCATGGGTATCTCCCTGCCTTATGGTGATTGGAAC
>JZKD02S1704151.1:912858-944698 GCA_000966675.3 Picea glauca
GTAGCATGAACCCTCCATTTCATCCACAATCTGTCTACCCATCTGCAAATCTCCCTTCATTTCACCTACCTCATACAGAAACCCACCCATGGGGCCCCCACCCTTCATTAGTTCTCCAAGAAAATTATGCCCTATATGGGCCAACCATATAATACTAGGGAACCCGTTTTTGTATTTGTACACTTCTCCCCAATTATTCATTATTTATTGTACAAACGCCTTTATTTCCAGTCATTACATTACCTTTTTGTCGTCACCTTTGGTGACCTGCTTCCCTTTTTCAGCCAACTGCAACCCGTGTCACCCTTGGTTGGAGCACTACTTATCATCCACCCTTACCGACATCATCCATATCTTCAGAGTATCCCATAGGCCACTTACCTCTACCCTTTGAATTTGTTCACCTTGTCCCGCCTCTGGCACAACTTATCCCCAGCCTTGTCGTCCCCCTAACACTTGACCTCGTTCAACGGTTGCAACCACTTTTTATCTCACATATACTCCAACCAAGGGCAGTCTTGAGTCTTCCTACATATTGACTTCATCCATGTACCTCCTAAACTTCCTCAACTCACCCAGTAGATTTCACGAAGCCCTTTGCTTCTGAGAGTCACGTCCCCCTTTTTGTTGACATCAACACAGTTTTCCAGAAGGGTGACAGTATCTTGATTCTCATTACCCACCCAATGAGAGATCTTGGGCGGCACAGGGGGAAACACAATTTCTCCCTACTATCATAGACCCCCATAACATTCAACGTCAACACTTTCTCATGTTATGGTGGGTCTTACTTTGCAACTATTGTAGTTAGTTCTTTCATTTTCCGAAGACCTCTAAACTTGGCTGGGCTATCAATGCCCACATAATCGGTGATACTTATTATCATGATCACTTCCTACTATTTAGAGTATGTTCATCCATAGAATTGTCTTTTGTTTTTATCATGATCGCCCCCAAGGGCGCTTCAGTTGTCTACACCAACACTTCATTCATCTTTTTTGAGTTACATGACATGAGCATGGGGCATGCTTGCCTCGTTTGTACACAGTTTTCTTTTTTACACACCTCATGGAAGGTTGGGTTCTACTGGTTCCTTTTTCCCTCCAACAAATCACTATGGACGATCCCACTATTTCTATCTCTTAATACCACACTCTCAGTAGAAGAAACATTGATGGATTTCGGCTATATGTATGCTCCTAACCTCATCCATCAGGGGGCATCTGTTATGACTGAAATTTCGTCCGCACATGGTTACAAGAACTCAGCATCGTCAAACAGTGATGAAGTCATCCAAGGACCTGAATTAACACCAAAGCATTCATAAAAGGGTCAAAAACTATACAAAGTAGTGAAAAATTGAAGGGTTCTATGAAGACATTGGGCGTGCGCGCACATGCGCGGAACAGAAATGAAGAAATCACGCACGATGCGCGACTGTAATCGCAAAAATCCACGCACCTGAGAAATGACACATTTATGAGAGTGGTCGGCCTCCCACCCACTTATGGTTCAGTGCCCAAGCTGATTTGACACTCAAATCTAGATTGGATTCGACTGGATGGCTGGTTAAAGACCTAGAAATGCCCTAATCAGCCTCTTTTCACACTACAAAATGGTTGAACAATAGCTCAAAGGAATACTATAAAAAGGCCATGGATACACTTCATTTTTCAAGGAATTCAAAGCAAAGTTATGCTGCCATTATTCTCTTGAGGACTCAATCCTTTCAAAGAGTATATTTGCACCATTTCATTGGGAAATCCATCTCACCCCTTGAGTGGATTTGCAAAGAGTTCTTTCATCATTTTCCATTTTTATTTGTTGTAAGAAGAACTTGTTAGTGGGGGTCCAAGAGCCCTCCCTTGGAGGAAGAAGGGACTCATAGTCCCATTTCTTCTTGGTTTATTCTTTCACTAATATATCAGCCTCATCATTGGTGACATGGGTCTTATTGTTCTTTTTGTTTCTATGTCCCTATGCCTATGAATTTAGTTGTCATCGGATTTCTTAGTTTAATTCTTAATTGTTGTATTTTGTTTCTTTCCCTAACTCTTTTCCTTGTAGCTATCCTGCTCAGCAGACCCAACTGAGCTTGCAAGTACCTCTATTTTTTTCACTATGGTGATGGAAGAGGCACAACAGATTGGCCACTCCAGTAGATCACACAATTCTCGTCACTAGTGAGGACGAAATCCTTCTACAGACACATAATCGTCAGTATCATGCACCTGCTGAGTCTCCTCATATCCCTCTAGATACAAACCCTACACCAACGGGACCCCCGTTAGTGATTCCTCACCCTTCTGCCGAGCCACCGCTTCGCATCCCTCGCATCCCATTGCACAGGAATGTCCACAACCCATAGGCTAGGGTATCTCATAACTATAGTTTGGTAGATGACTTAGCACAATCCTCGACTGCCATGTCAGTTTTGGAGGTCCTCCAGACTTGTCCTACTCAACGGAAATCATTAATTTCCTCCTTGGGGACAGTCAACCCCGCAGATACCTGACTCATTACCTTTGATCTTGACAGTGGAGAACCTCACCTTCCCGCCTTGAACGCTTTTCAAATACTAGTAAAAATACGGAACATCACAGTTCATCGGTGTATCATCGATGAAGGTGCATCTACATGCATTATGTCCAAAACAGTATGGAAGAATCTTGGTTCCACTGAACTCATACCCTCTGCCATCACCTTATGATCTTATGATGAGTGACCATCGTCTTCCTAAGGGACCTTCCAAAATTTTCCCGTCGAACTCAGGGGCAAGACTATTCTCATCGATATCGAAGTTATCGATGCCCCTCTCAATTACAATATCTTGTTCGGTCGTAGCTACATGTACACTATGAAGGCAGTGGAATCTTCCATATTTCAGACAATGATGTTCGCTCACAATGGGAAGATCGTTACTATTGACCAAGTCTCACATTACGAGCCTAATCCATCTTCCAACATTGATAAAATTCTTCCTCTCATCCACACAAGCCACAACGCATACCCACTCGTCGAGATGGGTCCTGGAATTTTCAAAGATCCATCCTTGTTAGGAAATTACCATGGAGCACCACCACTCCTTCATCCTTCCAATCAAGTATGCATCGTATCATCTAACAAAACTCACACAGAGGATACCCTTACTCCTACCGAGGTTTCTATCATATTTGATGTCCCAATTGTCGCAACACCCCCCCATAAGAACCTCCTGCACACTCGTCCACCCCACCAGTCCATGATTCCACCTCTCCCCAAGGACATATCCTAGTTTGGGAGACCATTCCCCAAGCCATCACCCAAATTCCCTTCTTTTACCCTCCACCAGGCATCGAATCTTTTCAGGTAGCCGCAATGCTCACTCTACCTAATATGGTGTTATCAATCCCAGTTTGGTATTTACGCCCACCAGATATTGTTCCTCGACCATCCCTCCTCCCCCAAAAAGAAGGAATCCCCATCATGATTCCCATACTTACTCCCACCACACCCCCACTCACTAACCCCCCTGCCACAGCTGGGGGCAGGATAAAGAAGAAGGAGCCCATAGCTCCACTTCCTCCACGCATCCCACCACATTGCGCACTATGTGAGAAAGAGGGACATCGAACTAACAACTGCCCATCTCTACCAGAGTTATAGAATTTGATTCCACTCAATCACACTCCCCCAACACTTGCCACTACAACTAGTCCTACCACTACCAACCCCCATTCTAGTAGTAAAGGGTTGCGGACCAAATTCTCTTGCACTATATGTTCATAATATGGCCATTATACCCACCATTGTCCAGCACTACCATGCTTTTGGCAGACATTAGCCGCAGTACGCCAGAGCTTCCAGAACAACCCTAGTCCTGCTATGTCCTCCACAAATATCACTGACATCCGTTATGTCACCACTTCAGTCAATGAACGTATGAGACGACCTTGATTTATCTGTGACTCATTATCTCATTTTACATACCAGTGTCCTATGATCCTTGAATTCAGGGAACACAAATTAACCCTACTTCAACATCCTGCAGAGTCGATAATTGACATTACCTCGTCACTAGCCGATCTTCATGTCATTTCTCCTGAACCCGAGTCCCTTCCAACGCCTCCATGGTTCTTACACAACTTATCTGAGGATTCACCCCCCAATCCCCCCAACTATCCCGCTCATTCCCCTACGGACATTTTACACCCAACTACCACGGGTACTCCTCAGTACTTCAATATCTAGTTTATGTTGAGCGAACCCTCACCATATCCTAGCGTTGTTCCCCCTATTTCTTCCTCACTAGGGGGAAACCACATGACAAGAGTCACTGATATCCCTCCTTATGACCCCTTGTATTCCCTTCACTTCAAATGTGACGAAGAAATACTTGAAGAGTTAAACTACCCAGACCATCCCTGGGATGCGCTACACCACCGTACACTCTTCTTTCCACAGGAAGCCTCTGCACCTCCTAACCAACACCCCATTTACGCAGTCAAAACCAAGGATTTTATCTCATCCATTAGGGCCTATCGACTGGTTCAAAAACCCCATTCCTGCCCCTGATCCTTTTGAAGAAGGCAACATGACCAACATTTCCCCAACCATTAAAATTGACATTTCCATTAAAAATGGCATCGTCAAGGAAATCACCATTGGAGCTGCTTTCACTCCTCAAGAAAAAACCGCATGTAAAGCCCTATTCCAAAAATATCGATATATTTTTTCTTGGTCATACACGAAAATGCCTGGCCTCGACCCCTGTATCGTCGAACATCGCATTGACACCTGGCCTGACATTACACCAGTCCATCAAAAATAGTGACCGCTACACCCATACAAAGCCGCGGCCATCAAAGACGAAATTGACAAATTACGCACTGCCGGGTTCATTTACCCCATCGCCTATACCTCATGGGTTTCCAACCCTGTACCCGTTAACAAAAAATAGGGCACTATCCACGTTCGCACATACTTTCTTGATCTCAATCACGCATGTCCCAAAGACAATTTTCCAATGCCTTTCATTGATCAAATTATCGATGACTGCACAGGCCACGAGGCTCTATCCTTTATGGACGGATTCTCTGGTTATAATCAAATTCAAATTCACCCCGTCGATCAGTATAAAACCACATTCACTACCCCTTGGGGTACTTTTTCATATCGTGTCATGCCTTTTGACTTAAATAATGCCGGCGCAACTTTCTAGTGGGCTATGACATACATCTTTCATGATTTGGCTCATATCATCGTCACCTACTTGGATGACCTCATAGCTCGATCCAAGAAATGCACCCAGTATCTTGATGATTTATGAATAATCTTTCAATGGTGTCGTCAGTACAACATCCACTTGAATCCTCTCAAGTGCGTGTTCTATGTCACCGCAAGGTGCCTCCTCGGATTTATTGTTTCCCAAAGCGGTATTACCATGGACCCCCTCAAAGTCCAAGCTATCACCGAAATTCCACCTCCCCAGAATTTACGTCAACTTTAGAGCCTACAGGGAAAAGCTAACTTTCTATAGCGATTTGTCCTAGATTACACCATACACACACATGGTTTCCTTCACTTACTATGTCACAACATCCCATTTCACTGGGACGACCATGCCCAACAGTCATTTGATGATCTTAAAACAACACTCTCGAACGCACTTTTAATTAGTGCACCTGACTACAATCGCGACTATATCCTCTACGTATCGGCATCAATTGTATCAGTAGCAGGAGTTCTCGTCCATCTAGGTGATGACAATTGTGAGCATGTCATTTATTATGTTAGTAAAAACCTCCCAGGGCCACCCTTGAAGTATAAACACAAAGATAAACTTGCTCTTGCAGTCATCCTCGCAGTCCAGAAACTGTGCCACTACATTCTGCTTCGCACAACAAAGGTCGTCGCAAATTCCAACCCTATGCAGTAATTGCTCAATCGTCAGCAAGTTAACGATAAATTTTCTCGATGGATCATTATCCTTTAGGAGTATGACCTCGAGTTCTCAACACCTAAGAGTAAGAAGGCCCTTGTTCTCACCGAACTTGTCACGGCCCTCCCCTCTAACACCACCAGTGCCTCCGTCAACACTAACCTTCCCAACAAACATCTCTTTTACATCACTTCGGATGATCCTTGGTAAGGTGACCTCCTCGTCTACTTCCAAACTCAAAAGTTTGGTAACCACCTTTCACGATATGATCGTCGTTGTATTTTCCATTAGGCCCCGCGCTACCTCCTCATCGGAGACATCCTATACTGGCAGGGAATCAACACCATTCTTCGTCGATGCCTGACTATTGACGAGGCTGATAGAGTCTTAAATGACTGACACAACAATGCATAAGGGGGCCATCTTTTGGGCATATCCACTGCTCAAAAGATTATCCGAGCTGGTTACCTTTGGACTACCTTGTTTCACGATTGCATTCATGACGTGAAATGATGTGCGCAATGTCATCTCTACGCCAATAAATCCCGAGCTCCCCCCGCTCTTCTTCATCCAGTGATCACTGCTAGCCCTTTTTATAAATGGGGCATCAACTTCATGACTTGCAATCCCCCCTCCAGCAATGGTCACAAATACATTTTTGTCACCGTTTATTACTTCACCAAATGGGCAGAAGCTATGCCCACCTTCAACAACACAGCTGACACTGTAGCACGTTTTTTCTTTAACCACATCATATCCCTCTTTGGAGTACCACTCCAACTCATTTCCGATCATGGGAAACACTTCGAGAATGATATCTTCGTCGAACTCTCATCTCGGTTAGGATTCTCTCACAAGTTTGCCTCACCATATTACCCTCAGTCTAACGGACAGTTCGAAGTAGTTAACAAAGTCCTCAAGACCATGTTACAGCGCACGGTTAATAAACATAAAACCAATTGGCATCATATGTTATTTTCTGCTCTATGGGCTTACCGTACGGCAGTGAAAACAACTACTGGTTTCACACTATTTCATATAGTCCATGGGGTTGAGGCCACTCTTCCCATCGAGTGAGAAATTCCCACCTTACACACCGCAATTGAGCTATTACCCGACATTGCTCCAATGGAGCAGTGCTTGCTGAACTTAGAGTCTCTAGATGAAGATCGTCGATCTTACTTACAAAACAATGAGGCAGCTAAAAAACGATCCAAGGCTACCTTTGATTGACATGTCAACCTTCTCTCATTTCGCGAAGGCGACCTCATCCTGACTTACAATATCACTCATGATACCTTTGGCCATGGAAAATTCGAGTCACTCTGGCATAGCCCATACATTATCCAACATTGCCTCAACAAAGGTGCATACATCCTGGCCTCCCTCAAAGGCCTCTCTCTCAAATAACCCGTCAACGGGTTGTATCTAAAGAAATTTTATGCTTAAACATAGTCATTCTACTTTAGGTTATTTCTTTTATAGCGTTTTCCATCCCTCACATCTAAAATATCCTTTGTGCTATTGACATATGCTTCCTCCACCAGCCTACCACATCGATTACATTGACACCGCCAGTCGTTGGACACAAAATCTTGCTTCGGTCGCTTGGGCTCTCTACACCCCCTCACATGAAATGCTCCATTCGAGCGGCATATGTTTGGGTTCAGCGACCAAGAACAAAGCCGAATACACAGTCGTCATCGGCCTCCTGGCCGATGCCTAACATCACCGTATTCGTCACCTTAACATCTTCCTCGACTCTCAACTCATCGTACTCCAACTCAAAAATGTGTACCGCGTCTGTGATCCTTGCCTCTTTTGCAAATAACTGCAGGTTAGACTTTTATCTCGACATTTCGATTCCATTACATTTACACATATTCCAAGACAAATGAATCAAATTACGGATAACCTAGCTAATATTGTGTTAGACTGGCATATATCACATCAAGCTACCTCTACACATACATAAACATATACCACAAAATGTCATCACATATATAGATTAGACATCATCAATACATTAACAAAACACATGTAAACACCACATAGATCTCAAAAATGTATACTCATGTATATATCGAAAGGTCCACAGTGCTATCCAAATGTTTACATACAAAAATACAACTTTCTGCAGGCCAATGAAGCACCTCGGTACAAAATGGGCTCACCAGCCTATATACAAAAATATATATACATCAATACATAGAGCACCACTCATGGTGCCTCTAGAGCACCATCGCCTACTCCTCCCTCAGGCGGTGGCAGCCTACCACCACCCACCCCTCCCTCATGCAGTGGTGGTCCACCCCCTACCAGTCCCTCCTGCCCCAGCGACAGTCATCTGGTCATCGTTGCACCAACCACTGCTGCTCGCCGTACTATGGCCCACCATGGTGGTGTAACCCCCACGCACTGCTCCAGGATACCCTCATCCTAGATGCAAGACCATATGCCCTCAGGCACATCCTGTAACACCGCCTCCAAACGATGGCGTATGTACTCAAAATCCACTATGGCATCCGTCAGAGGAGCATGTGATTTCCCGGCACTAGGTTCATCAAACTGATGCCTCCTCGCTGCCCTCTCCGGCTTAGTTGGTCGCATCATGGCATCCTCACATCGATGTCTCTCTCCCCGCGGCAGTCTCTCTGGCTCCTGACGAGCCGACGCTCTTTGCAACTCCACCTCGTGCTTACAAGGTGCCACATCTGCACATACAAACCAACAATAGATAGTATCAGAATCTATATCATATACATATGTCCAGGCACACCCAATAGAATCCTAGGGTGCAACATCGGCACCCTCTCCAGAAACTAGGCCACCCAGATGGACCCAAAGGAAAACTCTCCTGTATCCGTGGACCAATAGTGGTTCAACTTCCCAACCATCCTAGAATGCAGCGTCAGCTCCCAGGCAAAATGCTCATCGGATAACACTCTCTCCATCACCATCAGCTGGCCACCACTGATTCACTCCGTCGCTAGTGAACCATACCTCTCACAATCATCACTGCTATACAATGATGCGCTAGGGCATCCATTGCCCCGATGCTCACAACTATGCTAAACATATAGTTCGGCCCTGAACAATATCTTCGGCCCACTGTTGCGAGCGACGTATCTCTAGGTAGCACCGGCTCCGCCGATAGGGGCATTCCCCGAAATGGGATCCCGGTCAAAAAATACACATCCTCCACCGTAGTGAAGGGAATCTTCTCTCCCCGCACTATGAAGCAGTGCAGGTCCGGACTCCACATCCGGATAAGAAACTGCAGGAGATACTCCTATGCCCGTATCAAGGGGCACTCAAAGAAATTCATCAGCCCACAAGTTTCCAAAGTCGCACATACACCTGGCTCCTCAATAGCCACAACATCTTGTCGCTGGGACCAATCCTGCTCTAGCCAACCAATAGGCATCGTGCACACAACTCACCTGCACAACATAAAATCATCTTAAGTCAGCCACATGGACAATCAAAAACATCAAAAAGACATGTTTTACACCCTTCAACCTTGCCTCCAAGGCGTGGTTGTTCAACCCACAGGGGCGCACACATGTGTGCCTGTACACCCCACAGACACGCACATATGCGTGCCTGTTCACTACACAGGTGCTCTTGTTCACTACATAGGCTCGCTCTTAGGTGCGCCTGTTCACTATACAGGCGCACACATGTGTGTGCCAGTTCAACTGATAGGCGTGCACATGTGCGCGCCTGTTTAACCAATAGGTGCGCCCATAGTGCGCGCCCATTATCCCCTTACCGGAACTTGCATGCGCATCTATCTGGTGGGCATGCACTTATGCATGCATAGCACTAGATCGCCCGTGCATGTGGGGCCTACACCCCCTAACCACCCTTGTACGACCCTCTATATAGCCCCTGCCCAAAAAATGAAACCCTAATTCTATGCAGGATGATCAAACCACTAACGTGTCGCTCACAGGTCCTCAATCGGATGCCTTGTCCTCCCAGAATCTCACAATCTCCTCTGAATGCTTCTCGTCCAATCACTATTGCAGCAAATACAAATGAGGTGGCAATGTGGGACCTACAGCTATATATAGCACTTTTTGCCAAACTTCCACTCACCATTCCGAGAGCCCACAGTGTCCTTTTCTCAATCCGTCTTCAGCAACAGGATCAGCATCCTGTCATCTACATCACAACAGTCCCTGGGCCTCTTTTCATCCTGAGCCCCCGGGACACCATTTTTTATACCCTGATCAGGTATGCATACACATATTCACACTTATCAAATACATGCTCATATATTCAATTATCTTCAAATAATGTTCACATCAGGTATTTGGTTTTCATGTCTGTAGGTACTTGGTCATCATACCTCGACACAACCCCTTCAGGTATATACTCAGCACTGACATGTAGTCATTCTCTCTGTATCATACTTACATTTCCAGTCACACCCTATGACATTTGCCTCTAGGATCCCCATTCCCGGCTCTGCAGTACCCACACCTCCATTTGCATCTTCAATACTGTCACTCGGTAGCATTCTTACCCACATGATTTGTCCCATTCATAGCACCTTTTGGCACTTGTGACACTCATGCTATTTTTCAAAACCCTTTAGAGATGGGAGTCCCAATAGTCTTACATCATGTCGCAAATCAACCACATACTCCTTCTCCTCATTTTGGTAGCTTTCCTAATGGACTCCCAGACTATCTCTCCACGGTTCTATGGTCAGGCTGCACCTCCGTAGTAGCATGAACCCTCCATTTCATCCACAATCCATCTACCCATCTGCAAATATCCCTTCATTTCACCTACCTCATATAGAAACCCACCCATGGGCCCCCCACCCTTCATGAGTTCTCCGAGAAAATTATGCCCTATACGGGCCAACCATATTACACTGGGGCACTCGTTTCTGTATTTGTACACTTCTCCCCAATTATTTGTTATTTATTGTACAAACGCCTTTATTTCCAGTCGTTACATTACCTTTTTGTCTTCACCTTTGGCGACCTACTTCCCTTTTTCGGCCAACCGCAACCCATGTCACCCTTGGTTGGAGCACTACTTATCATCCACCTTTACCAGCATCGTCCATATCTTCAGAGTATCTCACAGGCCACTTACCTCTGCCCTCTGAATTTGTTCACCTTGTCCTGCCTCTGGCACAACTTATCCCCAGTCTTGTCGTCTCCCTGACACTTGACCTCGTTGAACGGTTGCGGCCACTTTTTATCTCACATATAGTCCGACCAAGGGAAGTCTTGAGTCTTCCTACATCTTGACTTCATCCATGTACCTCCTCCACCTCCTCACCTCACCCAGTAGATTTCACGAAGCCCTTTGCTTCTGGGAGTCGCGTCCCCCTTTTTGTCAACATCAGCACAATTTTCTAGAAGGGCGACAGTATCTTGATTCTCATTATCCACCCAATGAGAGATCTCAGACGACACAGGGGGAAACATAATTTCTCCCTGCTATCGATGACCCACATAACATTCGACATCAACACTTTCTCATGTTACGGTGGGTCTTACTTTATGACTATTGCAGTTAGTTCTTTCATTTGCTGAAGACCTCTAAACTTGGCTGGGCTATCAATGCCCACATAATCGGTGATACTTATTATCATGATCACTGCCTACTATTTAGAGTACGTTCATCCACAGAATTGTCTTCTGCCTTTATCATGACCGCCCCTGAGGGCGCTGCAGTTTTCTACACCAACACTTCATTCATCTTTTTTGAGTTACATGAAATGAACATGGGGCATGCCCACCTCGTTTGTACACAATTTTCTTTTTTACACACCTCATGGAAGGTCGAGTTCTACCGGTTCCTTTTTCCCTCCAATGGATCACTCTGGACGATCCCACTATTTCTCTCTCTTACAACAACACTCTTAGTAGAAGAAACATTGATGGATTTTGACTATACGTATGCTCCTAACCTCATCCACTAGGGGGCATCTGCTATCACTGAAATTTCGTCCGCACATGGTTACAAGAACTCAGCATCGTCAAACAGTGATGAAGTCATCCACAGACCTGAATTAACACCAAAACATTCATAAAAGGGTCAAAAACTATACAAAGTAGTGAAAAATTGAAGGGCGCTATGAAGACACTGGGCGTGCGCACACATGCGTGGAACATAAACGCAGAAATCGCGCACATGCGCATGATGCGCGATTGTTATTGCAAAAATTCATGCAACTTAGAAACGATGCATTTATGAGAGTGGTCGGCCTCCCACCCACTTATGGTTCAGCTCCCAAGCCGATTTGACACTCAAATCTGGACTGGATTCGACTGGATGGCTGGTCAAAGGCCTAGAAATGCCCTAATTAGCCTCTTTTCACACTACAAAATGGTTGAACAATAGCTCAAGGAATGCTATAAAAAGGCCATGGATACACTTCATTTTTAAAGGAATTCAAAGAAAAGTTATGCTTCCATTATTCTCTAGAGGACTCAATCCTTGCCAAGAGTATATTTGCACCATTGCATTGGGCAATCCATCTCACCCCTTGAGTGGATTTGCAAAGAGTTCTTTCATCATTTTCCATTTTTATTTGTTGTAAGAAGAGCTTTCTAGTGGGGGTCCAAGAGCCCTCCCTTGGAGGAAGAAGGAACTCATAGTCCCCTTTCTTCTTGGTTTATTCTTTCACTAATATATCAGCCTCATCATTGGTGACATGGGTCTTATTGTTCTTTTTGTTTCTATGTCCCTATGCCTATGAATTTAGTTGTTATTGCATTTCTTAGTTTAATTCTTAATTGTTGTATTTTGTTTCTTTCCCTAACTCTTTTCCTTACAGTTGTCCTGCTCAACAGACCCAACTGAGCTTGCAAGCACCTCTATTTTGCTCACTAAGGTGACGCAAGAGGTGCAACAATAGCAACATCTTCTTCCGAAGTAAAATACTTCCCTTTTTGTCTCCTTGGAGTTGTCCACTTGTTTTTATATGAATACCTGCAAAAAATTTCTAAAACTTTTTCTCAAAAACCACTCTCTAAAATATAAGAAACTGATGAGAACAATGAGACCAAGTCACAGACACAAGTATCTCATAGTTATTTTATTAAAAATAAAATGTAAAATGAGGTTGCATTAGACTTAAAGCTAAACTAACAACATGCATCTTTTATCTATTATCCTACTCTACCTAAAAACAAAGGAAAATTGTTATTCAAGTGTAAGAACTTTTCCAATGTAACCATGTGCGGAGCAAGATAAGAAACATAGCCATACCCACATATGAAAAAGTTACCACAATGATTACCTAGATATGAAGAACCAACCAACCTACTTGTTTTGGCATCAGAAGGTGTTGAATAAGAGAAGAGTATTATGGCCCGATGACTTCTTGAAACCAAATTTCAATGTAATCTTCATGTTCATCAACAATAATTTCTATGCTCTCCTTCATCATGCTACACAGATCCTCCTCTTCTGGATGATTGATTTATGAAGTACATAAAGGATCTGCTGAGATGAATGTTGAGAACTCCTTAATCTCAAGTATTAGTGATCGGTCTCCACCGGATGTAGTCCATAATGTTTCAACGTCCTTTTCATTTTGGCAAGGAAAATCATTTTGTAGCTAATGGGACTTTGGTTCTTTTATCATTTCCAAAGAGGTAGATAAGTTCATGACTATTGTCAAGATGTGTTCTTCCTGAAAAGAAGAAATATCAGCTGCTTTTAGGATTTGAGAGAGTTCTCCCAAACTAATGGTCACCTTTGAATCCATTATGTTGGTTAATGGGTCCTGCCTCACACATGGATTAGTGTCTGGGGTTCTTAAAACACCCAATTTTTTTGTTATTATATATATTTTTAATATTTTAATCACAACTACCTAAAAAATTAAATACATATTTAAAGCATATTTGCGCAAATAATACACACCACGCTTGCATAAAATAAATCACACTTGTAGGAAATAAATCAAAGCATAAAATAAAATATGATTGCAAGAACGAAATCAAAATCACACGTGTATGAAAGTAAACACACTGGAAGGAAAAATAAACACACTTTGCAAATGGGAAGCACACTTGCATGAAAGAAATAAAACTTGCATAAAAGAAATAAAAGAAAGAACTCTTGCAATAAAATAAACACACTGGCAAGAAATATAAATTGTGGGAAAGTAAACACATTGTGTAGGAAAGAAAGAACACTTGCGAGAAATTAAATTGTAGGAAAGTAAACAAACTGAGAAAAGTAAACAAACTAAGAAAAGTAAACACTCTTGCGGAAAGGGAACAACAAGGCTTTGGAGTAACCCATTAAAATCGATGCACGTGTTCTCACATCTCGTCTTAAATTTTCTCCTCCCCCTTGTTGTGTAATTAAAGGAAACCTACCTACCTATGCTCTAATCCATTTAGCACCTCCCCGAAAACAGTGCCAAAAATGCCGAGTGAAATATATGCTATCTATTTCGACATTAAATTGTCAAACCGGGGCTCGTAGGCTTTGAGGTGCCAGCACTTTATGTGCAGGTCTAGATCTCTAATCTAGCCTAGCCTAGCCTAATTTAATCTAATGCTAATAAACTCAGATAATGGAAAGAAAATCTAACGGAAATATTGACTAGCTAAGGAGATGGTTTACCCTAAGGATCAACACTCTTTTCAATTTACAATTCTACTTTTATAAAAGTTGACTTTTAAAATCTATTTAAACAACAGATTCTATGTTAAATATACAAAGAAACCTTTAACTAATGAACTTCAAGCAATTATAGAACTATGAACTATTTGATCTAAGTAGCTTTAAACAATCAAGGACTATGAACTGTTTAATCTATCTCTAAATAAGAAAATAACAAGTAATCTATTTCTGAGCTATTTAATATATTTATTTAATCTACCTCTGAACAAACAAGTTGTTCATTTTTCAATAACATGTAGTTCATTTCTTTTTATCATGTCTTAAGCATAAATAAGAATGTTGTAGCAACCAAGATCACAAGAAGAAACACCATGCACAAGAACACAAGAAATATCTTGGGAAACCCTTCTCAACAAGGGAAGAAAACCCAGCAAAATCCTTTGCTATATTCTTCAAGAGAAAGACCTTTCACCACCAAGAATGACCTAGCACACAAGAAGGTGCTTAATCCCTAGAAGAATAGTGCCCAAGAGAGGTGCGCACCTTTTATCAAGTAGATGTATTTGTTGTAATTTCCAAACATGCAAGAAAGATATGATTCCACAATGGGGAATCATCCCTTACTTATATTAGACTTGTCTAGTCAACAAAGGCGTCTATTGGCTCAACAGGGCTGACCTCTCTAAGTCACTTTATAATTATAATTTATTATTATTATAATTAATATTAACCATATTAATTATCTTTTTCATTTAATATTAGACACATTAAGGTAGGGTCAACATGTACCCTTTATATAGCAATTAGGGTTACAGGTAGGTCTCACTCTTGAACAATATATAGCAAAGGATCCGATACACCCACTAGTGCTCATCCACTAGGGGCACATCCATAGGGATGGCATAGCTCTGATTCACTACATTACATAGAAGAACCAAATCTTCACATGTTCACCTGTGCTCGTCCATAGACACGTCCACTCTACAGATATTCTTTCCCACTTCCACACAAAGAAGAATCATTTGGAGTCTTCTCATCAACTCTACTACTCAAAGGAGGCTAATACATCATCTTCATTTATGTTCTCATGATGATGCACCCAACACTTTGGGATTTCACACATTCACCTTGTTCTTAGCCACAGGAACGTCCTAACTCAATATATCGCCTTTCCCACTGGATAATCATCTGGATTTATTCTCAACTCTCTGAATGGAGGAGGTCATCTCTATATTCCCAGCTCTGTCTTAGGCAAGAACCATGTACCCTTCTTAGGGGTGTTCTCTTAGGTTTGTAAGATGAGAGAAAGACTTCACATAGCTGCAATGATCCACACCTCACAGGTTTGTAA
Organism: Picea glauca; assembly: GCA_000966675.3. Classification (NCBI taxonomy): domain Eukaryota; kingdom Viridiplantae; phylum Streptophyta; class Pinopsida; order Pinales; family Pinaceae; genus Picea; species Picea glauca. The sequence goes on from JZKD02S1704151.1 coordinate 928,746, forward strand.
GCTGGAGAATGTCTCACATAGCTACATTCATTAACACTCCCTCTCAGCTAGGGAGGAATTTCCCACCAGGCCAAGTCTCTCACGAAAATACTTGAACTTTGTCTTGGAAAGTGGTTTGGTGAATATATTTGCAATCTATTCATGAGTAGAAATATATTTCACGTGTATTGTCTTTCTCTGCACCATGTCTCTGATGTAGTGATACTTGATTTCGATGTGTTTCGATTTGTCATGAAACACTGGGTTCTCAGAGAGATTTACACATCTCTAGTTGTTGCAATGAATAGTAGTTGGATCCATCTCATGACCGAACAAGTCAGTCAATAGTTTTTGAATCCATATTGCTTCATGAACTACCACACTTAGTGCAATGTACTCTGCCTCTATTGTACTTAAAGCTACAGAGCTTTGTTTTCTGCTACACTAGGAAACCATGGTTGATCCTAGGGTGAAGCAACAACCTGAGGTGCTTTTTATGTCTACTGCACTTTTTGTCCAGTTTGCATCGGAATATCCTTCCAATATTAAGTCCACATTAGGTTCATATCTCAGGCCATAACCAATTGTACCTTGTAGGTATCTCAATACATGTTTTGCAACTATCCATTGTGTATGTTTTGGTTGACTCATAAACTGGCTAAGCACATTCACTGCATAGCAAATGTCTAGTTTGGTGTTAACCAGATACATCAAAGATCCAATAAGTTGTCGATATAAATGTTGATCTACATCTCCTGAATCAATTTCATTCATCTTCTTTAAGTCCATTACCATTGGAGTAGTCATGGATTTACAACCTGTCATTTTGAACTTTTTCAGTATATCCAAAGTATATTTTCCTTGACTTAGGAAAATCTCATCTAATCTCTGCCATACTTCTAGTCCCAATAAATAATGCATTTGGCCCAAATCCTTCATTTCAAATTTAGTAGTTAATTCTTGTTTGCATTTAGCAATGAGTCTCTTTGAATCGGTGATGAAAAGATCATCCACATATAGGACTAAAACCAAACACTCATTGCCATCAATGTGATAATATAAGTTTGGGTCAGTTGCACTTTTTTTCAAACCCAAAATCATCAGGAATCCATCCATTTTCTTGTACCAAGCACACGGTGCTTGTTTTAGACCATATAGGGCTTTCTTCAATCTACATACATGAGATTTTTCATTGTGTATAACAAAACCTTTTGGCTTCTCAATATAAAATTCTTCCTCAATTTAACCATTTAGAAAATTTGTATTTACATCCATCTGATGTAACTTCCTACCCATGGAAGCATCTAGTGCAATGATAGATCGAATGGAGGTATATATGGCTACTGGTGAAAAAGCCTTGTCATAGTCGACTCCCTCTATTTGTGAGAACCCTCTAGGCACAAATCTTTCTTTTTATTTTTCAATGCTTCCATCAACAACATGTTTGATTTTGTAAATCCATTTGGAAGTCACTACGGACTTTCCCTCTAGCCTTGGGACAACATCCCATACATCATTTTTTAGTATAGATTGATATTCTTCAGTCATGGCATCTTGCCATACTTGTTCACCTGAGGCTTCTCCATGACAAGTTGGCTTTGAATCAATAATGTGAGTCAAGAATGAAAGGTAGCTTGAGAATATCTTAGGTCTCTTGCTTTCTCTGGTTGCTCCTTGTGGGGATTTATGCCCTTCTGCTTCTTCTAAAGTTTGTCAAGCCCAATCAAGTATTTTATGTTCGACTGTGATGTCTTTGGGTATATTACTTGAGGAAATCAAATCTTCTAGAGCAACTGGATCAACTAGAGTTGTTGGCTCATCTGGAATAATATATGTCTCCCTCTGAACTGCTGAATGAGTGGAGGTATTGTTTCACTATCTATTTCCATCTAAGCTTCTTTGGATTTATGGAAGGCTACTTCTTCTTCAAAAGTAACATCTCTGCTTACTTCAGTGTGTCTCTAACATGGGATGTAGATTCGATATGCTTTCCAGGATTCACTGTATACTACAAATGTATCTTTTCTTCCTGAAGGTTCTAGTTTGGATCTCTTTTATTTGGGTAAATGAAGGTACACTGGACATCCAAATATTTTGAAGTGTTTGATCTCAGGATTCACTTTGGTTAATGCTTCTTCTGGATTAATGTTCTTTAGGATCTGATGAGGACTATGGTTTTGAACATATACTTTTGTCATACATGCTTCTTCCCATAGAGTCATAGGTAGACTCTGATCATGTATCATTGCTTTAGTTGCCTCAATGATAGTTCTGTTTTTCCTTTCAGCAACTCCATTTTTTTTAGGGTTGTAAGGAACTGTGAAATCCCTCTTGATCCTTGCTTCAATACAAAAACTATTAAATTACTTTGAGGTGTATTCTCCTCCATTGTCTGATCTCAATGCTTTGATTTTTCTTCTGGTCAGGTTTTCAACCTGAGCTTTGAATTCTTGAAACTTGGCAAGGACTCCATCCTTGTTTTTCATAAATTAAATCCAATTTTTCCTAGAGTGATCATCTATGAAGAGTACATAGTACAAGTACCCATTTAAGGATGCAACAGTCATTGGCCCACACACATCTGAATGTATCAAGTCCAAGATTTCCTTGGATCTGTTGTCACTGCTGGGAAAGGATCCTTTAACATTTTTTCCAAGGGCACAACCTTTGCAAATATCTTTATGCTAAATATGGATCTCTGGTAGACCTGTTACAATTTTCCCTAGAGATGGAAGAGCCCTATAATGAATGTGAACAAGTCTTCTATGCCGTAACTCACTCAAACTGATAGTGTCATGTAATAAGGCTTGAACTGGTTTGATGGTCAACTTGTACAAGTTGTTTTCTCTAACACCAATTATTTTGGAAGAGCTAATATGAGAATATTTGTGCCATGCAAGAGCTCTTCCTTTTGAGAAAGTAATTTTGTAACCTTTGTCTTCAAGGGCCAAAATAGAGACAAGGTTTCTCTTCATTCTGGGTACATATAGAACTTAATCTAGTTTGAGCTGCATATTTGAATCTAGTTGGAAAGTAGAAGTTCCAACTCCTCTCACATTATATATAGCATCATCTCCAAGGACAACATGTAGATGTGTCTCTTTCTCAACGAAGTGTGATAGATGATTTCTAATACCGGTCATGTGCCTGGAGGCACCATTGTTAATTTTCAAAGTGTTTTCATTGATAGGAACCATACCTGAGAGTGTTGAGATGTTGATGTCTTCATTTTTTTGGAGTCTTGTATTGAGATCACTTCCAATCATGATTTTTCTCATCTTCACAAACCCTTGTCAACTAGGCTAAAAAACCTAACAGCTAGGCTAGGCTAGCACTTTTAGGTTTTGTTGGGCTTATGACTGCCAACAATAATATTTTAATAAATATGATAACCTTGGTAAGCTGAGGAGTTTCTTCGATAAATTCTCAGAAATACAATTCAGATTTTTCTACAGAATTTTGGTGAAACCCTAGAAACCCTTAGGGTCAAAATTTTGAAATGTCGGGAATTTGGATTTGAGACTTGCTAGAGGTACACTGAAGGAGGTCATACCCTTTTATGTATTTTTCAGCCCAAGCGTCCAAGTTTTGAGTGGTGAAAGATCTCATAAAAGGAGGTCGTATGGATTTTCTAGAAACCCTAGGAGGGTCATATGATTTCTGTAAATGAGTGAGGGAAGGAGATGGAAAATTCTTGTGCAATGGGATCTTCAAGACCTATGCTTTGATACCATGTTGATTTTTCAATAATATAGGTTAAGCATGTAGTTCATTTATTTTTATCATGTCTTAGCCATAAACAATAATGTTGCAGCAACCAATATCACAAGAAGAAACACCATGCACAATAACACAAGAAATATCCTGGGAAACCCTTCTCAACAAGGGAAGAAAACCTAGCCAAAACCTTTTCTATATTCTTCAAGAGAAATACCTTTCACCACCAAGAATGACCTAGCACACAAGAGGGTGCTTAAGCCCTAGAAGACTAGCGCCCAAGAGAGGTGCACACCTTTTCCCAAGTAGATGTATTTGTTGTAATTTCTAAACACACAAGAAAGATATGATTCCACAATGGGGAATCATCCCTTACTTATATTAGACTTCTCCAATCAAAAAAGGTGTAAATTGGCTCAACATGGCTGACCTCTCTAAGTCACTTTATTATTAATATTAACCATATTAATTATCTTTTTCATTTATTATTAGACACATTAAGGTAGGGATGACCTGTACCCTTTACATAAAAATTACGGTTATAGGTAGGTCTGACTCTTGAACAATATATAGCAAAGGATCTGATACACCCAATAGCACTCATCCACTAGGGGCACATCCATAGGGATGTCATATCTATGATTAACTGCATTACATAGAAGAACCAAATCTTCACACGTTCACATGTGCTCATCCACAGACACACCCACTCTACAGATCTTCTTTCCCACTGCCACACATAGGAGTATCATCTGGATTCTTCTTGTCAACTCTCCTTCTCAGATGAGGCTAATACATCATCTTCATTTATGTTCTCATGATGATGCACCCAGCACTTTGGGATTTCACACGTTCACCTTGTGCTCAGCCACATGCACGTCCTAACTCAACAGATGGCCTTTCCCACTAGATAATCATCTAGAGTTGTTCTCAACTCTCTGAATGGAGGAGTTCATCTCTACGTTCCCAGCTCTGTCTCAAGAAAGAACCATGTACCCTTCTTAGGGGATTTCTCTCAGGTTTGTAAGCTGAGAGAAAGACTTCACATAGCTACAATGATCCAGAGCTCACAGGTTTGTAAGATGGAGAATATCTCACATAGCTGCAATCATTAACACAAGCAAGTAATAAAGTAAGGAAATAATCTGTTAAAACTATCTTTACAAGTGAACTCTATTCTTAAAGTAAAAACTCACAATTATTTCTATCTCTTAGAGAATAAACACTAATCTACCTAACTGAAAGAAAGAGAAGAAAAACTCACAATTATTCCTATCTTGCATAGAATAAACACTAATCTATCTAACTGAAAGAAAGAGTGTTGTGACAGCATTCAAATGTGATGATTGTGTCTACGGTGATGAATGACATAACGATAGCATCTAACTACTAATGACAATTCAAGTGGAGTTAACTCAATGCTAAATTCTACAGAGAAATTCAAAGTATGGATAAGGCAGTCTATAGAAAGTTTTTCCATCATAAAAGAAACACTAAACATTCTTGGAATCCATATGATATTTAAACATTATGCAGAAGAAATTCAACATCAATCATTCACTCTATCACACAACTATTGGAAAATACTTTGTTCAAAATCACTAATTCAAGCAAATCTACAAAATCAATTAGCACTTAATAGAAATCCTAATTCAAATTCATAACTGGGGTCTCATTAAAAATCATAACCTAAAGTTAACTAAGCTACTATTGAAGATCATACTCAAAATCAACTAAGATTCTACTAAAAATCATAACTCAAAATCTACTTCTATCCTTTCATGTTGATGCTAAAAGGAAAATTAGCAAATGAAGCAAACCTACAGAGAGTATTTGAAATTACAACTTAATAAATAAACACTATCTAAATTAGTACTCTGCAAAGTGATTTACAATTTGAGAGGAAAAGACACAACAACATAATTAAACATCCTCTACACAAGTAAACTACAACCTGCAAACAAAATGTTAGGAGTTTAAATATCAACACGCAACTATGGACATCCGCACATACTCTGTAACACATACAATTCAGAAAATGATTTGCAAATTAGAGAAGATATATAGGGAGGTGAATTAAACAAGCAATCTGAAATTAAAATATATACACAATGAACAAGCAATCTAAAATTAAAATATATACACAGTGAATGGATTTTAAACAAGCAACTTCGAAATTGAATAAGTATGAAAGGCAATTATACAGATGTGGATATATACTAATATAAACAATCACCCAAACCACTGGTGGGCCCCTAGAAGGTCGTGGAAATACTTCAACATGAAAACGCAGTCACTGAGTTAATGCAACATTGGCATTGATCATTAAAACAAAGTGTACAACAAAATGGAGATAATGTCTGTGTATAAGATAAAATTTGTGTCATAGACAATGGTATTTATAGATTATTACAGGGCTTGAGAGGTTGGCCACTGGAAGGGTCGACACTCTCTAAAAATAGTAATTTCATTAAATTCCTTTGAACAAAAGCATATTCCTTAACAATATTATGCGCTCCACTTAGCAGCCAATGCAACTACCCAATCCTAGATGTGTTGAGCTCCATAGCTGGAGGGCACGAGTGGGCATAAAACCCATATCTCTAATTCATCCATCAAAGGTCATCGATTTTATAACCACCATCCCCTATGCACTTTGAGTGCTGGATCGAGTGTTGGATCGAGTACCAGATGAGGGGCTGGATGGAGGATCAAATTGATTTCGACCTATTGCAAGAAAACAAGAATGTTAGATCTTCATAATCAATTAATTGCAGATGAATTAATCATAAAACCATTTCAAAAATGATGATTATACATGTGCGATTCCATGGTGAATTGGTGTATAAATCTTGATAATACCTTTAAAATGGATAAATGAGAGCATAGAATATATAATTGTTGTATGCAAAAAGGATTTGGCCATTGGAAAAAATAGTCAAAACACTGAACCAACAAGCACGCCCTCCAAGGATCTCAAGTCATAACATCATGATAAGTGAATCCAATCAATAAATGAGCCACCTAAGCATATGCATCAAAGATCAATATATCAAACAATTAATTGCTCAAAGACACTATGCAACTTGTCAAGCTTGAATATGGGAGGGTTGACGAGGTGTCCTATTGGGTAGATCTTTCCCTAGGTCAAGGAAATTTTCCAAGAGATCATTCTCTAAGCCATGTAAAGTGGGTGAAGTGGTTGGGGTCAAGACTCAATGGGCATAGGGCTCATGACATACAAGGGGTCACAGTGTCTCATTCATGGGTTCCTTTGTAGAGGGTGTGTCGTACCTTCGTTCTCAATGCACTTTTCCCAAGCCCATTATTTGTCATTCTTTTACTCTTTCATAATTTTAAGGAGAGGTTGAAGGTCACTACCTTGGCATGGTGAACAGATAATGGCAATGTCACCCACAAATAACTAGTGGAAATGAGAAGTTTGGCTCGTGACGATACCCCCTTTCTCCCAGCCATGCAATTGAGAGCCATTACCCTGGTTTGGTGACCAAATGATGGCAATGTCATACCACTAGATATTCAGGGACATGATAGGTCGGTTTGTGATGAGATGTCCTATCATTCAACTAACCTTTTAAGCATTATTTATTATATTGTGGGTCCTCTTTACTCAAATATAAGATTTTCACTGCTTTATTGGGTGATCCCTGGGTGAAGCATTTGGAAGGTTTATACAAGGATTTTATCTTTTACCCAACATCAATCCCTTTGGGCCTTCAGCCCCTTCTTCCCATAGGATGAGAGACAACCCCTTCTTGGGTCAATACACCCTAAAAACCCAAGAGATAAGGAAATGGAGGGGAATAATAATGGAAAGTGGTAGGTATGGTCAAGAATACTACGATGGCTCTATAAGGGATTTCCTAGTAGCAAATGCATCCCCAGGGAAAACCACTTACTAGGGAACAATGTCAACCACCAAGGTGAAGCAGGGAAAAAGGCATAATGCCCAAGCATACATCATGAAATATAGAACAATCTAAGATACAACATACTCAACTAGCTTAAATATTTAAATGATTCTCACCATAATAATGACATGTACCTCATGGAGAAAGGCCTACTGCCTTATGGTAACCAACTAATGTGGTGGATTCCATCTGGAAATATGTGATGATATGTGGTGGTGAGAAGGGTTTCCATTTGTGCAAAAGGGTAATTTTGGTCATGTATTCTCTTGACACTCCATATATGCAACCTGAGGGCCTCGAGACATAATCTCCTTAGTTATCCACAAAATGGGGATAACATATGGCTCCTACTTGGGGACATGTGCTCATCATAGAGTGCATGAGAACCGCAACATCTCCTCGTAGAATTGTGCCTGAAAGGAAACACCAAAATTTCATGTGCAGGATGGCCTACTCATCCTTGTCCTCATATGATCATAATCAAAACAATTTGACATTTTTCAAAAAATTCTAAACTAAGCATGAAATCAATATGCAAGTAGAGAAAAATGAAAATGAAATGCATCCAAACTAGTATGAACAATCAATATGCAAATGCAGGAAATCAAATTGACTTACCTACTTACCTGGGGCATGGGCCCTGAATAAGTCATGTGACCTGGATGTGAGGTTAGAGAAGAGACCCATCTACCAGTAGTGGAATGTTCCTCCCATCTAATGCTATCAAATAGTACTTTTATTTATCATACTTCTTCTTGATCATGTAAGGGCCAAGCCATGAGTTGTTATCTTTCTGGTCATATCTGGGCTTGCCCTTTCTTTTGTCCCACATGAGAACAAGACTTCCTTCATTGAAATAGATGTAAGGTGTATTCTTATTGTGTGGAGGCTATGTTTGGACTGTATCTTTGATGATTTATTCATGTTTCTCATCTTCTTTCTTCAAAATTTGGATAGACCCTAGTTCCTTCCCATGGTATTTTTCAAGTTTCTCTTTGTATTGATCTGTCCATGGAAGAAGTGTGTCTATGGAGGCCTCCTGCATAAAGGGTAGCTCAGATGGGTCATACTCAATGGTATGTGGGAGTATCGCATGTTTCCACTTCATGTATTCTTCCAGGTTGCCAAACGTTTTATAGTGTATCATTGGCCGTTGCAAATTTTTCTTTGACTTGTGCTTCCTTCTATACAATTTCCGTGATCATTTATGCATTTAAGTGAGTCTTCAATTTTTCAATGGTTTCCTGCGCTATGTTCTTGACAATGCCTTGAGTGGCTGCTAACTTTGTTGTAACCTTATAGGCTTCTTCTTGAAATACCTCAATCTTTTGCACACGGTCTTGTTCTTTCACCCTTAGTTGATTTATTTCTGAATATACCTTTCTGTTTTCGGCCATTATTGTTACCACCTCTATTGGCAGTAATGTACTCATTACTTCTTTGAACTTTTGTGCCTTATCCTGTGAAACATGTATCTTCTGGCCAATCTTCTGCAGCTCCACATCCTTTGTCAGTTGCATCCAAAGGTCTATGCTTTCTACATATAGCTTATAGAATTCTACTTCCATATTCTTGATGTTCTCTATGCTTATGGTGGCCATCATTGCTCTCGTTCGTCTGGGGGATTGCTTGGTATCTATATTGCCTCTAAATTGGTGATCTTTGATCAAAATACCTAAATTTCTTCACTCAGCTTTGTCACATGTTCCTCCAATGTGGTGTATTCCTCCCTTGGTACTTCTGGAATAATGTGATAGACCCCCTCAACTACTTGTTTGAATCTGTCTACCTTCTGTGTTGCCTCTTCCTGTTCATTCTCGAGTTGTTCATATTATTCTTGCAATATGTCTTTATCTGCAACAGTCTTGGTTATCTACAACAAGGTTGATACTATGTGCACCTAAATTTCCTCTGTCATGCGCGATTGTAACTCATACCAAATTTTTGTAGGAAACTGAGAGACCACTAAGTCAATATGACTTATTGTATTTTCTTTCTCCTTCAAATCTATTATGGGGAAATCTACAGCTCTCGTTGCTATCTTCATTACACATCTTTCTCTGGATATAATAGATGTCATCAAATGCACCTTAGTTGTTCACATTGTATTCTTTGCTTGTACTGGTTTCCCTATTTGTAATATGGCAAGTTGCGTGGTCTCCAAGAATTATCGCAACACAATAATATGTGCTTGCATATCCAAATGCCTTTCCTCATGTTGTCTTGTCGTGTATTCAAAAGCCTCATCTGTTGCTTCTTTAACTTGGTCTCCAATATTATCCAAATCATCTTCTATTAGGGCTTCAATGGTTGGTTCCCTTACAACCTTACTTTTCTTGTGTTGTGTGGGTGATTTCCTTGTGTCTACATCTTTGCGCTTCTCTCCCATGTGTATGACGTTCTTGTGTGTTTTTGTACTTGTGCCATTTAATTTTTCCCGTTATTCTTCTTCTTTTTTGCTTGATATTTTATCAGGTTTTGGTCATTGTGTCTCTGCTTTCTCAGTCTCTATTGATGGGATCTTCTAATCATCAGCCCAATCTTCCATAATGTGTCCCATCTCTTCCTCAGTTAACCTGTACTGCATGGGAAACCATTCCTTATTTGGATCCTTCTTCGCTTGCACATACATGTGATGGCTCCTTGCCTTAAAGCATGCACATGGCTTGTATGCTTCAACAACCTGTGGTGGTATGCCCGATGTACTCTGAATACTTGTCTGGATCACTTCCTTACATATATCTAAAAAGAAGCTTGTCTAACTGTCGCACCTTGTCTGTAGTATGCCATAAGTTCTAATATGGTGCAGCTACACATGGCTTATGCTTTACTCCCCAAAAATGTGTATCATCTAGCTCCTTCCATGTTGATAATGTAATTAGAATTAATAGCCATGCATAGTGAAATTACATCCCTTTATCTTGCGCCTCCTCACAATCGATCAAGAATTGGTTGAGAAAACATGTCACCTAGTTTAACTGTACGCCCTCGATGCACTTCTCGACTGACACGATGATTGTCGTTGGTACTTGGTCTCTCCTACAATTTCTTATTAATTTACAATAAAATGCTTGCGTCACAAACTGCATTGTCGAGTATATGATTTCTACATCTAAATCGTGTTGTCTTCAGAATGTATGGAACTTTTATTTCATGATCTCTGGTAGAGCCTTCTCATTCTTTTTTTATGAAAATATCAGTGAAGGGTCCTCCCCTTATGACGGTAATCTAGTAATGAACACAATCGAGTCTGTATCAATTAAGATAGTCTTGTTGAGATACAAGTAGCCTCCATGTACGCAGATCAACAACATTTTTGCGCAGGCGTTAATCTCTACGCTCCTCCCAAAGTGTGGTATATCAAATAAGTTCAAAATTCCCTCTTTCTACAATCTTGTTGCCCATATCTCTCGTTCTATCACAACCATACTTGTCTCTACACTAACATACCTCATCAGATACTTGCTCGATGCCAACTCTGAAAATTTATTCTCGTCTGTAATGTCGTGGCCTACATATTTCAAGTGCGGTATCAAACCTAACACGACTTCCTCTACGATCACTCCTTGTGGGATTTCCAGCTCCACAAGCTCGTACTTAGTTTGTTTTGACAAGTTTACTGGCTTCGTTGTGTCTTTCCTGGGCGGTATGTAGTCTCTTGGAAAATTGGTCAATCTTGAATCTGATGATGATGCTCCTAGTGTCTCTACCTGTACTAGTACTGTTGGTGGCTTACTGCACGGTTTCTTTGGTGTCAATGTTAATGTCATCGCTACCTTAGCTAGTGCCATTGTTTTTTGCAACTCTCTTTTGTAACTAATTTCTTCGACTCTGTGCTTCTTTCACTTGGCTCCACACTCTCTGCCTTTGCTACTCTCTATGGAAATATAAATAACAATATATTTTACCCATTCGACCCTTCAACTTCTTTTATCCACTTGCTAGTTGTTTATAAACTCATTCGTGCCCGAAATTTTAGTTTAACCTACTTGCCTTAGCATTTATTTCTTTCCTTAATGTTTCATTAACTTTGTATCTTCAATGAATTATCTGTTAGATTCTCCAAACTGTCAAAATATTCTTTTCGATTTGAATTTATGGTTATGCATTGCCACTACTTCACCATCATGGTAGTTCTTTATTGCATGTCCTGTCATGGGTTTTCTTAAATGCTTTTCCTGCTTTCTTCATACACTTCTATTGCATTCCAATATTTATTCTTGCACATGCATCCTCCTTGTTTACTTTGTCTCTATGACACTTGTTGACTTAACGGGTTGAACAATACATCTATGCTTCCTTCCAACCTTTTGTCTCTTATGTTGAGTACTTTTTATTCATTTTTCTTCTTTTGTTTACTTTTTCTTTATTTTTCTACCTACACTATAATACACTATGGTACACATTCCACGTAGTTTGAAATAGTGAGTGAAAGCATGATTGTCCTTGTACAGTTTCAACCTACTTCCATTAACCATACCTTCCATAAATTCTCCATAAAATGTCTCAAGCTGAAACACACCTTCCTCTGTCACATATATGATCACATATGGGCCTAGCCAATGCATCTGGAGCTTATTTGGGTGTTGTAGAAAATTACTGTCATAAAGTAACACTAAGTCTCCTGTCTAAAATTTCTTCTCCTTGATATGTCTTTCATGTCAAGATTTCTCGCGCACTTTCTGTACCTGTTGATGGAAACCTGTGACAAAACAATCCTTTTATAATTCCATATGTTCAGACAGTCTATTTTCTATAGTGCATAAATATGTAAGTTCCACCATCGCAACAATGCTCATATTTGATACGATAAAATCCATAAGCATAAAAAAAAATTGTCCATACATCAACCTGAATGGAGTCTTTCCTGCTAGCTTCTTGTTTGTAGTTCCATAGGCCCATAACATTATTGGAATATTTAAGTCCCAGTCATCTTGACTTACGTTGCAAACCTTTGTCAGTGCACATTCCATAATCTTATTGAAAGCTTCTATTGTACCATTCACCTAAGGATGGTATGGTGTACTCTTTTGATGATGGATCTGAAACTCCTTTTTTAATGCTGCAATAGTTCTATTCAGAAAGTGAGTTTCCTGATCACTCATAAGTACTTTTGGGCATCTAAACCTTGTAACTACATTTTCAAATAAAAATCACACGGTTGTCTCCGCATTTTAGTCTCTAAATGGCTCTAACTCGGCCCAGCTGGTTAAGAAGTATGTCACAGTAATGATATACCTAGATCCTGATTGTCTTGTGGGTGGATAAATCATACCAACAAAGTCTATGACCCATTTTTCAAATGCTTGTAATGTCACTTGTGGAATCAAGGTCATTTCATCTCTCCTAGAAGGTTTCCCAAGTCTTTGACAAATGTCTCAAATTTGACAAAATTCTTTACCAACTTTGTGAAGGGTAGGCCACCATAATCCTACGTGTAGAATCTTCTGAGCAGTTTCCTTTCCTACATAGTGACCTCCTGCAACCCCTTCATGTGCTTCTGAGAATACTATATTTCTTTCATGTTCCAATACGCAACATTGTATAATACTGTCTTTGCCTAACTTGTATATATTTTCTGCTATCAACTGGTAGTTTTTTGCCTTCACTACAAGTTTCTTCTTTTGTGACACTATGAAGTATGATGGGGCTACTCCTGTGCTAATAAACTGAACTATTTCTACAAAATATTCATCCACCATCTGAATTACGAATAATTTTTCATCTGGTAAACTGTCATCCAAGTTGCATCCATCTTCACCTAATAGTATGCATGATAAGTGATCAGTCCTGAGTTAAAATTTCCTGGTTTCATGATCACTTTCAAGCCATATTCCTGGAATAATAGTAACCATCTACATATTCTACCCCCGAACACTGGCTTGTTCACTAAGTATCTTAGTGTAGATTGGTCTGTATACATTTTGAAGTGATATCCAAGTAGGTAATGTCTGAACTTCTGCAAGGCATACACCATCTCCAAACCTTCTCATTCTATCGTATTATAGTTATGCTATGTAGATGATAACTTCCTATTGGTGAATGCAATCAGATGGTTTATCTTTCCTTCACCCAGTTGTGCCAGAATTGCTCGCAATGTTGTTAATGATGCATCAACATGTATATGAAATTCCTTGCTCCATTCAAGGAAAACTAAAATCAGTGTGGTCACCATCTATTGTTTTAGTGTACCCAGACTCTTCTGACATTCATCATTCTACTGATACTTTACTTCCTTCTTTATTAACTTCTCCACAAGGGTTGTGATATGCGCATATCCTTTGATAAACTTTCTATAATATCTTGTATGACCCAATGTGTATTTCAACTATAGCAATGAAGTTGGGGGTGGAAAATAAACAATCATTATTATGTTTGCAAGGTCCATTATCAATCCTTGTTTACACACCACATGGCCCAACAAAATTCCAAAATGCGCACAAAAAATGCATTTCTTCATATTCAAGGAGAGTTGGTATTACCTACACTTATCTAACATCAAGTGCAAGAGTTCAACATGATCTTTCAATAGACTAAATACTGTCCATTCATCTAGATACACTTCTAAAAACTTAAGAATAAACTCTTTGAAGGTTTCTACAACCACTCTGGAAAATATCGTTGGTGAATTTTTCAACCTGAAAGGCATAACTGTACATTGGTCACAACCACATTATGTCACAAAGTTCATCTTATATCAGTCTTCTTTCGTAATCATGATGTGGTGGTATCCTCAGAATCCATCTGTAAAAGAATAAGCCTACTGACCCCCTACATTCTCTAATACTTCATTTGTAAAAGGCGTAGGAAAAGGGTCGTGTAAACATGCATCGTTCAACTTTCTCAGATCTACACATATCCTTATTCCGTATGTTTTCTTGTCTTGAACCACCATTGGGATGATCCACTCTGATTCTTCAACAGGTTCTATAATTCCAACCTCTAACATTATGTATGTTAGCACTATAATTCACCACTGGATTGTGGCAGAGGTAAGAACAGTACCCATCAGTTTTTATGTCACAATGAATAAATAAAAGGGGGGTCAAATGGGAGAAGGCTCAAGAGAATATCGCTTTAACTCATAAATCCAGACCAGAAAATGCATGAGAAAGTGAGGTCTTGATCTAACTTCAGTCAGTAAGTTGTAGTAAAGGGTGAGTAGGGGGAAGAACTTTTGAGGAAATGTAGAGGTCTGCTATGGACATCAGGTCTTCCAATAGCCTAAGAAAGAAAAACTCAAAAGACAAGATCCTCTTAGATTCTGAGTTTAGAAAACTAAATACGCTATAACAACACTGCAATCAAACCTCCATTGCAACACAGTCACAACAATTCATGTGAATCCTTCAATCATAAACCTTCAGTATTAGATGCAAAAATAATGGAAATAGGAAACTGACTTTCATTAAACAAGAAGTCTCAAATCTCATTGCATAACAGAGAATGAGAGCTTCATTAAAATTTTACAATGCGGGAGCCTAGCTCAACCATTGACCTTAACAAAATATCAAAACTGAGCATATATACTCATAACTACTCACGGCCCCTAGGGACATAATCAGATCACTGCATTCAAAGCATTGTGTCTTTGTCTTCTTCTGTCAGACAGTGCGTGTCTTTCCTTGTCAGATGCAAGCTTAAATCGACATGGGATTTGCAGGAAAAATTTACTTTCAAGGGAAGCTTGGACTGTCATTCTATTGCCATGGCCAGTCTTCCATGCTTTACATTTATGGGTGAAATGAGGTCTCAACCACCGCCCCCCATTTTCATTAACTACATTCATCGGTATCAGGATGAGGCCTGACACCCATGAATGTTCCAGGCGGTGCCCCTGACTTGGTGGTGCCCCTGACTTTTCCCCTTTAGCACAGCTCCTCTCCATTTCTCCATGCAACATGTGACCTCGGGTCCTGACCTGGTGCTTATATCCAAAAGCGCTTTCGAGACTTCACCTTTTGGGAGTCTTCACTCCACCTCAATCCCAACATCCTGATTCCTGACCTCACAAAATGGCCTTTTAGATCGACAATCGACCTTTCTTTTAAATTGACGACCACAATAATTTCCCTGAGAAAACTAGTCATCGACTATGCGATGAACGCTAGCCCCTCTTTCTAAACCTGATTCCCTTGTAACCAAGCGCTAAGACCATGGACCCAATTCATGGGCGCTTCACGATGTCGTGTTTCGGGAGTCTCACACTATTAATCCCTAATATTGGATCATTACCCCTTAATTGGGGCATATTACATTAGTAATGTTATTTTATTTATGTCGGCTTTATTCCATTAGTTGTAATTATACCTCCTAGTCTCCTAT
>JZKD02S1704151.1:948373-1012756 GCA_000966675.3 Picea glauca
TGGTACTATGGCATACAAATTGGAGTTTCCTGCATCTTCACGAGTACACCCAGTTTTCCATGTTTCATGCTTAAAGAAGGTTATAGGTGACAAGATCCCAGTTCAAACTATATTTTCAGAACTTGAAGAGGAAGGAAAAATCATATTGGAGAATGAATCCATCACTGACACAAGAATTCGCTAGCTAAGGAACAGATCCATTTCTGATCTAGAATCGGATCCAGGAGCTTGATAGGGCTCAACAAGGCTAAAAAATGAAAGTGCTCAGAATCCAATGAAACCAATTCCATTGTGTCTGTCTTTTCTTCCTGATTCCGGCCACATATTTACTTCGTCAAACGGGCTCTGTATGCGAAAGATATCGCGTTCTTTCCGAAAACCCAAACAGACAAAAAAAATGGGTGATTGTATAGTCCGTACAGTCCTTACAGTGCCACATGGAAGGATGAATGTATAGGTCGTATGGCCATCCAACTGACATGGAAGCTTCTGGTGATGACATGTGGCAAGTGATGGAGCATACGACAAGTAAAGTTGGACCAGTGAGAGGGTGACATGTGTCACCATTGTAACAGTGACACATGGCACAGGCTGACGTGGCATGGATGATGTCAGCAGGCTGACTGGACAGGTATGGTGACAGGTGGCAAGGTACATGGCAAACAGGTGGATGAATCAATGCTCGATAAGTGGCAGTTTTGGATTGGTAGTGGAGGTGCCACGTGGCCCAGTCATGGGCTGCCATGTGGCACCCTCTGGTTGGCTCTCCGGCGTAGTGTAAAATTTTATGGACTCCATCGGGGTCGAACCCCTGACCTCTTCCAAGCTACAGACTGGCAGGACTTGGCTAGCCACTCGCTCCACTGGTGTGACTTAATATGTATATGGAAATATATATATTTATGTTTAAACAAACGTATATTCGGAGGGGGGAAAGGGCTGGGGCTTAGCCCCATCCCTCGGCACTAACATACGATCAGACTTCCCATGAGAACCAGGAGCCAAGGAAAATCACAAAGGTATGGGGATTCGGTCCTATCCATGCTAATGGACCGGGAGATAAGGGTGCGGGGGGTTAAGTTGTTAGCCAGTGGTCCTATATATGCGCCCGAAAACCAAGAGCCAACCCGGACAGTTGTGCTAGCGTGCCAGGAGGAATAGCGCCTGGCCACATGGAGGTGCCCATGTGACAAAGGGTGCGTGAATAAAGGGGTTGTGCCCAAATTGAATCCAAAAGTGTTTTTTTTTATATAGTTTTTGGATTTTTTATTGATTTTATGCCTGTAACTAAAGGATTTTATCCATTTTTGGGAGATATTGGGCATTTTTGGAGGCCAAATTTTGGGAGGAAGTTGGGGATGGATAACCAACTTCAGATCTATAAAAACCAGGCCTGTTTGAGGCCATGGAGGAAAGTCAAAGCAGATTTATGCTGAAGGGAAGCCAAGCCAAAGCCATTTTTATGCAGGGAAGCTATTGAGGAGCAAACGCTTGCAGGCCATTTCTGGGATCTCTGGACATCCATTTTGCGTGTCATTTTCTTTGTTGGGTTCTAGAGATCTAGAAGAACATGACAAGATTAGTCTTGTATCCAATTGCCACTACTGTCATGTACTTTTGATATTTTAAACAGAAATAAAGAAGCCTCCCCCACATAGACAAAGGCCCGGAGACGTAGGCAATGTTGTGTCGAACTCCGTTATCAATTCTCTTGTTATGGTTTGTTGTTTATTACTTCATTTCAGATCTGCATATGTGTACATGGCTGTCATAATTCCTCTCTTTTCCTCATTCTTTCATTAAGATTCTCAATTGGATAATTAATGCATGCAATTTAAAACTCAACCATAGTCATTAAAAGATCTTGACGGATCAATTTCAGAGTATCTCATTAAATGGAGGAAACTACCCGCTAAATATTCCACTTGGGAAGATGAGTCTTTTATACATAAGCATCCAGAGTTACTCAAGCATTGCGGACAACACTTGTCTCAAGGGGAGGGGCATGTTAAGCCCTAATATTGGCTCATTACCCTTAATTAGGGCATATGACATTAGTAATGTTATTTTATTTATGTCGGCTTTATTCCATTAGTTGTAAATATACCTCCTAGTCTCCTATATACACCAAGGAGACATTTTCATTTGAAGTCATATTGTACTTGAACATTTATGTGGGGTAAAAGGAGGTTTCCCCCTCGAAGAAGCTTATTATCTGAAATTATCTCTTTTTCAAGGCGTTGACTACTTATTCTGAGGTTTTTCTATGCTATATTGATATTTGGTTCTTAACACGCACTGTGCTCCACTTTCCAAGCCTGATTCGTGAGACCGCAAACTTGTTGATCCAGCACCACGTGCCCCTTAGGTTTGGATGGATCAGATTGATTCATTCTACCTTTTGGGTTTCAGTACTGTTGGCAGCCAATTCACATTTTTCCACTGTCTTATAAGCTGTCTACACCAATGTTTTGCAAACATCAATTTTTTCGTCGCAATTCTCAAATAAATGACACTTTTATTTTCACAACATTTGCACATTTATCTTTGTTTTGTTTTCACGATTGTAAGCGTGAAAACTTGGTCTTTAGAAGTCACATTAAAATCATTATTGAACTGTCGTTATCCTTCTGGTCGATATGCCTATTGATATTACATGTTACTTATCATTATACAACTTGAAAAACTCTTTTGATCTGCACTCATTTGGGCATTCTTTGACTGATTATGTATTTGTGTTTCATTAAATTGCGATGCATTGATAGTTAAATTTACATGTGATTTGATTTGATTTACTTGACCATTGGTTTCAGTAAAATATATAGGTGTTATGCTTAAACCCTTGATATATAACACCTAGTTTCAAAATGCATTGTTACCTCGCTTAAACTCTTGATATGAATTGATACATTGCATGTGATATAGTCAAAACATTGGTATTGGTTTCGATTTGTAAGTTTGGTTTAAGACTATGGCATAACTTTGATTGCACGCGTTGGTTTATGCACTTACCATTTCATTGGTCAGCCAAGTGATATGATTGTTGAACTATACTATAATGGGTAGAACAGCTATGAATGTCGGCATTTGTACCTTAGCAATAACTACTATGCATGGTAGAATTAAGCTCCACCACCTTCACACGTATCATTTATGCCTATCCATGTCCCTGTTTCACCTCTGTTAGTTTGGGTAACCCTTCGTGCACTCTACTCCTGTGTATGCTATGACCCAAACCCTAGCTCGTTCACCGTGTGCTCGGCTCCATGGCACCGATGGTGTGAATCGAGCCGAACGGTAGCCAAGCCTTGCTTCTGTTCGACAATGCCTGGAAAGACTTGGAGGATAAGGGTTGGCTTACCTTCGTGTGGAGGTTTGAGGGTTTTAATCTAGCTGTGGCACAACAGTTCACCCTGAGTTTTGATGGTTGTAGAGCCAAGGTGGGAGACATTCAGTTGGAAATCAATGAGGAATTTATTAGTTCTACTACAGGGTTACCTGCCACGGGCCAACGTTGGTTCAAAAATTTGAAAGTGGAAGAGGTTCCATGGCCGCTACTGTTCGTTTCGTGAAAGGTCACATATTGTGATAGAGGTATGACCATCTCCATTCTTAAACCACGATGGCATGACCTTTTGATAATATTTAAACAATTCCTAACCTATGAGGGTCGATATGGATTCGTTTTTCTCTACCACCTGCGTTTGTTAATGAATTTTATGGGATACCCATTGAATATGCCATTTTACTTCCAGCGTAGCCTATATAAAATGTCTAAAAGGTTTAAAAGGGAGAAGGCTGACATTAGCCTGTTCCACCATGGACTAACTAGACTTATCATTGCTCATTACTTAAGTCTCCACAGTGATAGTTGGCGAGCTTTTATCGCTCGAAATGGTTTTTGTGATATAGACCCTGTCCAAGTTGACAAGCCTGTGGTTATGGAATCCAAGGTCGAGCCACCCATGCCCTTCCATGTACTACTGCCCTCTCCTAATCCTTTGGTCGACCCTGATGTTGACTTACCCGACGCTATAACTGAGAAGGTTGAGGCTGTTAAAAAGCTTGCAAGCAAAAAGTCCAAGGCAAACCCTACTATTGATGCCAAGGGTAAAAAGAACGCTCGGCTTATTTTGAGAATGGCTAGGAATAAACCTAAACCTAGTGTTGAGAAGAAGCCCGTAGTCCTTAATGAGGATTCAGACTCCGACAAAGAACGCTTTCTAGCCAGTGAGTACCCTTACTCACAGGGTCGGTGCTCCGAGCCACCTTATGATTTCGTTTCTAATATTCCCCCTTGCCCGAAGAATAATCCTAGCTACCCTGGGATCAGACTACCTAGTGAAATCCTCAGCAATGTAACCAAACCCTCACCTTCACTTTCGAAGACAGCACACTCGTCCTATGACCAATGTGATTTATGGTTGGAATGATACTATATAGACGTCCCACTACTTCAATCGAAAATCCAATCGCTGGAAAATCAAGTTGCAGTATTGACCAGTCAACGAGAAAAAATTCAAGCAACTGATAGGAAGCAGAAGCCTACTGGTTCCATCGTTTTTAAGAATGTTGAATCGGACACAACCGTAGTCAACTCCAAAATCTCATGACCAAGTCGTCTGCTCGTCATACAGGTATGAATTTCATATCAATTGCATTTTGTGAATTCCTAGGATTAATATAATGATTTGAATTTGGTTTCGAATAGCTCTGTCTATCCTTTGAAATGGCTCTTTCATAATGTGTTCATACTGTACATTGTTTTCTCTTTTCTAAAAATAAATGAAATTTTGATTTGGAAACACGATTCGCTCATGCCCAGTTTCGTCACTGATAGATTTTTTTCGGATTTGATTGGTTTTCGATTGGATTTGATTTGATCATTTGTCTGATTGAGTTTATGAAATTGATGGTTTTCTTTAGATTGGATTTGTTTGTATCCAATTTGAACAGGAAGTTTTTCATGCTAGATTTAGAATGTCATCATGTTTTGATTTGATTTCGTTATGGATAGTTTGTATGTTGTGATTGTCGAACAATTTCATGAGTTTGGTTGTTACGATATTTTAATATGCTATGTCATGTAATCTTCTAGAACAGGAATACAACTCTGTTCAGCTCTGATTTGGAAAGAATGAATATGTTTTTCATTAAAACAATACTCTCATTTAAGCCTGTGTGAACGATATTCATGCCCGAATCATGGAGCGGTTTTAATCCACGACAACTGAGTTAAACCCCAACTGTTCGATTCGCTTGATTGGATTGTTGTGTATCTTCAGTTAGTAAGATCGATTTTATAAGTTGTATTCGTGTCAAAATTACACTTGATTACAGCTCTGTTAATTTTAATTTTCAAACGAGTTTGCTAACTCAAATCGACCTATGTTATTCCTGTCAAAATCGTATAAGGAAATTTGGGTAATACTCGCTTCAAAAGAATTCAAAAAAAGGATTTCGTGAATGATTTTGTTTGCCCCTTTTTTCAATATCAAACCATCATATATCTCTTACGAATTCTGTTACCAACTGATTGATCATGTTATGATTTCATTTGAGTTGATTTACGCACCAATTTCGAGTTAATTCGCTCGTGGCATGGATCGTTTTACAGTTTTGTCGGTTTGAAAATGAGCTTGTTTGGATTCGATCGTGTCTCTTGTTGATGAGGCATCATAACAATTGATTGCAATTGGTTTTAATCGATTTCAATTTGATATGAAAAGATTTTATAACTATTTGATTATGATTCTATTCGCCCGACTTTGTGGTAACAAACGAAACATAATACACCTATCTCTGTGGTCATTCGATTGATCCTGGTCTTGTTTGATTTTAAAATGGTATAACAATTTCAATTTGAATGACTCATTTTCGAATAGCTATTGGATGAAAATTGAATTTATTTCTTTATATGATTTGAATTGATTTCAATGTTGATTCTGTGTCTTATTTAGACCAGCTATAGAATCGTAAGATTCTGTAGCTAGTCTATAGATTTAGATTTTTATTATTTTCTTTAACAAAATATCATCCTAACTGGTTTATTTTTTACCCTTTTCAGGTACATCCAAATTCCATTGGACATACTGAACAGTCTAGGAGATATTTGTGTGATTTAGTTTTGTTTTAGGTTCCTAGTTTAGTCAGACTTGGGATATCTTCCCAGATTTTATGTAAACAGTTTGATAACTTCTACAGGGATGTTTACCCTGTAGAAGGTCTTTAAATACTTATTATTTTGTGTAATAAGGATCATCCTCACTTGTGGGAGAACCAGACTATGGATTTCTAATACAAACTGAGACAGGAGTTGATGTTTTGCTACAGCTTTTGCTTTTCAATATATCAATCTTTTGTTTCAAGTTTATGCATGTCAGTTTGCAGTTGATTATAGACTACTTTAGCTATCATAGTCTATTGCAGAATGATATGATTTAATTAATGTGCTATCCATATATGATCTCTTTCAATACTTAAAAATAAAACAATTACTTTGTTCAGTTAATGAATGACAGATTTATCTTCTTCATCAATTGAATTATTTTGTATAAGTCTTTGCATACAAGTTTATCTAACTGTGAAGATTTATAAATCATATGATTGCTGTAATTTTTATGTCTTGTTTGTCCTATAATTATATTTAAGAGCACTGCAGCTTTCTATTTACAAGGAGCTCCTGGATCATTCGATGCGGGTTTCCTCCCTCCGATCAGCTAAGACAATCATCATACACAGGACAAACCTGGAGCATTTCACCAGGTCAGTGTGTTATTTATTTGTTTGATTAATTTGTTAGTATAATATTAGTAGTTTAGTTAGATATATGTTAGTTATATTTGTAGTTAGAATTAGTATATTAGTTGTTTAGTTTACTTAGTTTTGTTTTATTTCTATTCATAAAATTATAAAATCAACAAAAAATATCTTTCTCTGTCTTAGGGAAGAATATAAATGAGTTTTTCAGGTTTTAATCAAATCTGTAAATTGTAGATATTGTACATTTTGTGAATAAGTTATATTTCCATTAGTAGTTAGATATTTAATTAGTTAGAGTTAGTATATTATTAGTTAGTAGATTGTATATATAGAATAGTTAAATTAGTTTATTTTGTTTTAATAGTTAGATTAGTTAGATTAGTTTTGTTTGTTAAATAGTTAGTTTTAGTTAGATTAGTTAGTTTAGAATAGTTTTTTTTTTTTTTTTTTTTCTTAGGACCTTAGATCAGCTAACGGAGCTGCTAAACCCATCAGGGTGGTTCACCCCAAATGGCTTGGGTTATTAAACAACCCCGGACCGGTTCCACTCTTCCAGTTGACGGACGATCAATTTTGCCCGTCAACAAATGGCACTAGAAGGAGGGCCTAAAATTAATTAATGGCACAAGGCGTTCGTAAGACTCCTCCACCACCTAATCGCTCACCTATAGTGACAAGAAGTCATTCGAACAATAATATTCCCCCTCAAAAAACAACCACATCGAACGATGATCCACAAATCGCAGTTGAACTAGTAACTCCAAATCCCGCAGGTGGTGACATACAAGAGATTGTTCGCCAATCTCTTGTAAGAACACATAGTGCCTTAGCCCGTTTAAGAAAACCAAACTGTCCTTGGGGCCAACCACTAGATTTCTATGATATTAGAGAACAACTTGGAGGCACTAACCTCACCTCAAATCCTACAAATCCAATCGACACTCCTGCTGCAGGAGGATCTAGTATACCTCCCTCGCCACCTCCATTATCTCCTTCCTCTTCTAGAGGAGATTCCTTTGACGAAGGCAGTTCCCCTTCACATCCTTCCACACCCACTACACCAATGGAAAATCAGAACAACCCTGCAAGACCTTGGCTCGACCAGGATGCAATAGATGTACCTGGGGCACAACACCCCTTACCCAAACATCTGGAGAGGTGGCTTCCCAAGGTCGACCCTGACTCTAAACAGGTTGTCGAAGACCACATTAAAAAGTTTATGTTATCCATAAAACTCCACAATGTCGAGCATGGAGATGTTGTCTGTAGGTTGTTCCCCTATACTTTCGAGGGTAATACATCCACATGGTACTTTGCCCAACAACCCCATACCATCGTGTCCTGGGATAAGTTTGAATCTTGCTTTTTGGAAAAATTCGGAGATGATAAGACTCCGGAAGTTCTAGTTATGGAGCTTTCTATCTTAAAAATGAACCCAAAAGAGAAAGTTAAAGACTTTAATCAAAGATTCTTAACACTTAAAAACCGAATCCCTACTAATTCCATGCTTGCTGAGAGTCTTATAATTGCATACTACACTAAAGCTTTGCATCAAAGTATAGTTATTTGGGTTAAATGATCTAAGAAAGCCACGTTTTTAGAGGCCTTTGAAGAGGCCAGCCAGATTGAAAAAGACATACTTAGTTTAAAAGACACTACTAGAAACGAAACAAAAACCAACACTTCTTCGAAAAAAAAGATCGAAATCCTCCCCAGACCTACTCAAAATAAATCACAACCTGAAAGCTCTAATTTAGAAAACTTAACCAAAGTTGTTCAAAAACTGTCAAACCAAGTCATAGACTTGAAAAGGATGGATGAAGAATATTCTTCGAGCAAAGGGCCTTACAAACCCCCGTTCAAGAAGTCTCTTCCTCCCAACCGACCTAATCCTACTGCTGAGGGCCTTAATCTAGAAAGTCTGCAATATTCCTTACAAACAATTCTAGAAGCCCAAGATAACTTCACACCTCCTGAGATTCCTGAAGAGGTTGTTGAACAAGAGACATTCCAATAAGAAGAGTCTTCTCCAAACATTTTTGGACACTTCTTGGATAGCATCTTTCAATCTAACTTCGAGATAGTTCACCCCTACAATACTAGGAGTAAGACAACAAACAAAACTTCTTCCGAAAACACTACGACTTTTCCCCCAAAGCAATCTAATCCAGCTGAGGCTAAATAGAGTAATGTAAACCC
Organism: Picea glauca; assembly: GCA_000966675.3. NCBI lineage: Eukaryota > Viridiplantae > Streptophyta > Pinopsida > Pinales > Pinaceae > Picea > Picea glauca. Next base: position 957,335 of record JZKD02S1704151.1, read on the forward strand.
CAACTTAGATTATGATAACTTCACACCTCCTGAGATTCCTAAAGAGGTTGTTGAACAAGAGATAGTCCAAGAAGAAGAGTCTTCTCCAAACATTTTTGGACACTTCTCGGATAGCATCTTTCAAGCTAACTTTGAGACAGTTCACCCCTACAATACTAGGAGTAAGATAGCAAACAAACCTTCTTCTGAAAACACTACGACTTTTCCCCCAAAGCAATCTAAACCAGTTGAGGCTAAACAGAGTAATGTAAACCCCAACTTAGATTATGATTTAGTTGAAGATCTTAAAAATTTAAGGGCTAACATTTATGTTTATGTGTTATTAAAATTTTTGTTTCTGCTGCAAAAAATGTTACAGAACATCTTAGAGAATAGCAAAAACGGTAATTCACATGGTAACAAGGTTGTTCAGAACAAAGTTCCTCAGAAGACTCCCACTAAAAATAACCCTGATCCTCAAGATAAAGGAAGCCTTCCTATAAGTAATGTAAATAATGTAAACAATGTAGATAAAGTAGCTTTAGAATCTATGAGTAAAAAACCTCAAGCAACTACCCTTAGTACTCGCAAAAATGTACCGCCATTTTTGTTAACTTTCGAAATCTTTAACAGAAACATGCACAATTGTATGGTAGACTCAGGAGCGACATCCAATATAATGTCGTGGTCTGTATGTCAGAAGATTAATGCTGAGGTCGAACCATGTACATTAAAAATCATCCAACTTGATCGAACTGATGTTAAAGTTATAGGCAAGTTAAGGAATGTACTTATAAGATTGTCGTCTAACCCCAAGGTTCATCAAGTAATTGATATTATCGTTGTGGATATTCTAGAAGTGTATGGTATGTTTTTAAGCAGGGACTGGTCAGAGCAGTTACATGGCTATTTCGCAACAGATTGGTCCCATCTATGGCTTCCGGAGAACGAAAATCCTAATAAAATCAAAGTAAATCATGAATGCTACCTCAAGTTCACAGTCACAGATTTGAACGATCCCAATAAACCATTTACACCTTCTGCTGATTCACCCGAAGTACAAGGGATGGATACCTTCTTCAACAATTTCATGGCTGAGACTTCAGCTATCACCAATCCAGAACAACAGTCCGAGATTGTAGCATACATGCAGCCAACATCTTCTACACAATAGTCTTATACACCCGACGGAAATCAAATTTGGTCTCTTTATTTTGACGGGTCAAAGTCCAAAGAAGGAGATGGTGTAGGCTGCATTATTATCGATCTGGCAGGTAACAAAACATTGATTGCATGTAGGTTAGAATTTGAATGTACTAACAATACTGCATAATATGAGGATTTATTACAAGGTCTTAGAAAAGATTTAGACTTGAACATTCAAAATTTGACCGTTTTTGGCAACTCTGAAATAGTGGTTAGACAGGTAAGAGACTCTATCCACTGTCTTTCTCCGCATCTCAAAAGCTACCAATCTGAGGTATGGAATTTAATGAATAAGTTTGTTGCTTTCAATATAAATTCTATTCCTAGATTAAATAACTCTGAAGCAGATTTATTGGCTCATGTAGCTTCTAAACTTCTTCCTGCAAAAGGCTTGTCCCCAGACGCATTCTCTGTCGAGCTTTTGTTTCGGCCATCCGTTCCCGACAACATCACGAACTGGAGAGTATTTGACGACGATCAGCAGATCATTAACTTTCTGCACATGGAAGAAACCTTTCAAGGCGCGGTGATTGACGAACACACACACGATGACAATTTGCGCGATTTCATGGTAATACCAGATTCGAGAACTCCTGAATCTTCATCGGATAATGTAAACTCGATCCCTAAATCTGTAGTTAGATTAGAGAAGTTTTATGATCTTCAGGATAAATTTAAAAAGACGGTCAATTGTAAAACTAATAGCTCCTCATTATCATACAAAAAAGTAAACTTAGGAACTAATGAAAATCCTCAGTGCATTAATCTAGGGTTGGGATGTTCTCAACAAGAAAAGGATGCATTTAATAAATTGTTCAAATAATTTAAAGATGTGTTTGCATGGACATATGATGACCTTAAAACATTCAACCCTAACATCATACAACATGTCATTCCTATGAAGCCTCAAACCTTACCCTTTCAGCAAAAACTGAGGAAAATGCACCCTAAGCTTGAACCAACCATTCAAAAAGAATTGAATAAACTCCTAAATGCTAAGATAATTTTTCTTGTTAGGCACACTCAATGGGTTTCTAACCTTGTCCCAGTCCAGAAGAAAAATGGGGAAATACGACTCTGCGTCAATTTTCGAAACCTTAATAGAGCGTCTAATAAAGACAACTATCCTGTCCCACCCATGGAACAGATCCTTCAACAGGTATCTAGTTCTGAGAGGCTATCCTTATTAGATGGTTTCTCAGGGTACAACAAAGTCCTGATGTCTCCACCAGACCAACTTAAAACTACCTTCTGTACCCCATGGGGCACCTATTCTTATCGAAAAATCCCCTTTGGATTGATTAATGTTGGTGCTACCTTTCAGAGAGAAATGGACATTGCTTTCCGAGGCTTAATCAATCAGTCCGTCATAGTCATAGTTTACTTAGATGATGTCACTATGTTCTCTAAGAACAAAAACGATCATCTAGCTCATTTGGAGCCATTCTACAATGATGTCGTAAATACGACATCTCCTTGAACCCCAAAAAATCCATCTTTGCAATAGAACAGGGTAAACTCTTAGGATTTATTGTGTCAAATGAAGGGATGATTATTGATCCCGAGATGACTCAAGCCATTGCGAAAATTCCTCCTCCTACATCCAAAACGTCTATGCAGTCTTTCTTAGGCCAGATTAACTTCGTGAGGAGATTCGTCCCCAGTTTCTCTGAAATGGTCAGACCCTTGCAGAACCTAATTAAGAAAGACACCCAATATCACTGGGGACCCCTATAAAATCAAGATTTTAATGCAGTAAAGAAGGCTATAATAGATGCTCCTTCTCTCATGAGCCCCGACTTTTCTAAAGATTTCACACTCTACACTTTTTCTTCTGACCGCTCCTACGCCGTAGTCCTAACTCAGAAGAACGTCGAGAACAATGAAGTACCCATTGCCTTTATGAGCTCTGCTTTCAAAGGTTCGGAACTAAATTACCCTACGGTAGATCAGCAAGCCTATGTTGTTTTCAAAGCAGTCAAACACTTCCAGTCGTATCTTTTGAAATCCAGGACGAAGATTATTTTTCCCTACCCAGCCGTTAGGAACTTGTTAGTGCAGAAAGAGATAGGAGAAAAGAGGGCTAACTAGGTTACTTCTTTTCAGGAGTACGACTTAGAAATTACCCCATCTCAGATAGTGAGAGGCCAGGGGTTATGCAAGTTAGTTGTTGATTCAGTCGAAGAACAACAAAAAGAAAACGATCTGTCAAACCTAGAACAACACGATCCGAATGAAATCTATTGTATACAGAATGTTGTCAGTCCCTGGTATGACGATATAAAATTATGTCTTGAACATGGATCAGCCCCCTGTCACCTGGATCCCACCAAGAGAAGAGCGTTGAGATTAAAGTCTACCTCCTTTCATTTGGTTAATGGTATCCTGTTTCGTCAAAATTTTGATGACGTACTGATGCGCTGTCTTGAAAAAGACGAAGCAGAAAAAGTCTTGCTAGAGTTGCATGCAGGGGAAGCTGGTGGTCACTTCGGTGGTGACACAACTGCCCATAAGGTTTTGAGAGCTGGTTATTACTAGCCCACACTTTTTAGAGACGCCCATGCCTTATGTCATAAATGTATCATTTGTCAGAAAGCATCAGGGCGGTTACAAAAACCAGCCTTTCCTTTGGAGCCTATTTCAGTAGACTTTCCTTTTCAGCAGTGGGGCCTTGATATCATAGGTCCAATAAACCCCCCGTCATCACGACAGCATAAGTTTATCATAACAGCCACAGATTATTTCACCCAATGGTCTGAAGTTGTTGCGTTAAGAACCGTCAACACCAGTCAGGTAATTGCCTTCCTAAATTCGAATATCATCACTTGTTTTGGTATCCCTGATTGTTTAGTGTTCGATAATGCTTCTTACTTTTCCTCTCTTGAGATGAGTGAGTTCTCTTTGGAAAAGGGAATTAAGCTGAAGTATTCTGCTAGCTATTACCCCCAGGGCAACGGATTGGCAGAATCGACAAACAAGAACTTGATCAAAATCATCAAGAGAACGGTGGTTGAAAATCACAAAAATTGGCACAATGCATTGCTAAACGCGTTATGGGATGATAGGGTAACGCCAAAAGATGTTGTAGGTAACTCCCCCTTTTTTCTCGTTTATGGCAGAGAAGCAATTCTGCCACCTCACATTCTTCTTCCTTCACTTCAGTTGTCATAGAAAGTCCAAGAAGAAGATTGTCCCCCTTTGGAAAAACTGAATTAACACTTTGATGAAGCTAGAAGAGGTAAGAGCCCAAGCTAAACACAAGTTAGATCAACATCAACAATTGGTTAAAAGATGGTTCGATTCTAACTCTGCTTCTGATAGGAATTTTGAAGTAGGTGATCTCGTCTTGAAGTGGGACAAACCACACGAGGGAAAGGGAGAGCACACTAAATTTCAAAATTTGTGGCTTGGACCATTTTTAATTGCTGAAAAGTTGGGTCCCAGTTCTTTTCGATTGCAAAATCTTGAAGGGCAGCCTGACACCGACCCGGTGAATGGCCAAGCCTTGAAAAGATACTTTGCTTGATAACTACCCTTGTATATTATGTACATATTTTGCTTTTGTTTGTTTTTTCGTTTGCTTTTTGTTCTTGATTTGAATTTATCAGTTTGTGTTTTTGGAAATACACATACCTATACACTGAGCTATTCAGACAAAGACAATAGAAAATTGCTTCGTTGAAATAACTTATGAGGAAAACTATAAACATCAATGGCATATTTCTGAAATTTATGTTGGAAAAGTCTTTTGTTCGAAAGAAGATGATTGATTTCAATCTCTTAGTAAAGCTTGTCATGATCATCTATTATCTTTTTACACTATCCCTATTCTGTAAAGGAATGACTAAGAAGATGTCTCCCTGTCTTAGGAAGTTGTTTTTGTAAATAAAACATCTCTGGATCTAAATAAAGGACAGTTCTAAAAAATTCTGATGAGGTCTGAAAAATATGTTAAAATATTATGATTTTTAGCGTCACCCTGCTCGACTATATATCTATAAAAAATAAAACAAAATAAATTATCAACAAGAGCTGTGGGAACTGCTTGTAAACCCACCGGGATGTTGAAGAGGTCTGCTGGCAGGGGGTAAATTCATGCATGGCACCAAGACAACTTCGTTGGGGTACTGAACAGGCCCGCTGGCAGTGAAGCAATGTCGGGTATATGAAAAATTACAAATAATAATCCTCTTAATGTCCTTTATTCTGATCCAGAACTTCTTGGCAGGATACAGATGCCAGAGTGGGTTAAATGGCAACCCTGTCGAGGCTATGGATGCCTGCTGGCAGCAGTGACTCTGTCAACAGTATTGGATATTTTATCTTTAATATCGTGACTCGCTGTTCTTAAGACTGTTATCAGTTTTCATCTTTTAAAAGACTGCTGGAATAATTGGTTAATGATGATGTTTATACGATTTTCTAGTTGTTATTTTGAGTTGAAATTATCTTTGTTGTCCTAATCTGAATTTGTTCTTTTGGCAGAGATAAATGCTTCTACCAGTGTGTCGCCATTGTTGCCAGCCAATTCACATTTTTCCACTGTCTTATAAGCTGCCTACACCAATGTTTTGAAAACATCAATTTTTTCATCGCAATTCTTAAATAAACGACACTTTTATTTTCGCGACATTTGCACATTTATCTTCGTTTTGTTTCCATGATCGTAAGCATGAAAACTTGGTCTTTCAAAGTCGCATTAAAACCATTATTGAACTGTCGTTATCCTTCTGTTCGATATGCCTATTGAGCTTACATGTTACTTATCATTAGACAGCTTGCAAAACTCTTTTGATCTGCATTCATTTGGGCATTCTTTGACTGATTATGTATTTTTGTTTCATTAAATTGCGATGCATTGACAGTTGAATTTACATGTGCTTTGATTTGATTTACTTGACCATTGGTTTCAGTAAAATATATAGGTGTTATGGTTAAATCCTTGATATATAACACTTAGTTTCAAAACACATTGGTACCTCACTTAAACTCTTGATATGAATTGATACAACGCATGTGATATAGTCAAAACATTGGTATTGGTTTCGATTTGTAAGTTTGGTTTAAGACTATGGCATAACTTTGATTGCACGCATTGGTTTATGCACTTACCATTTCATTGGTCAGAAAAGTGATATGATTGTTGAAATATACTATAATGGGTAGAATAGCTATGAATGTCGGCGGTTGTACCTTAGCAATAACTACTATGCATGGCAGAATTAGGCTCCACCACCTTCGCACGTATCATTTATGCCTATCCATGTCCCTGTTTCACCTCTGTTAGCTCAGGTAACCCTTCGTGCACTCTTCTCCTATGTATGCTATGACCCAAACCCTATCTTGTTCACCGTGTGCTCGGCTCCATGGCATCGGTGGTGCGAATCGAGACGAACGGTAGCCAAGCCTTGCTTCTATTCGACAATGCCCAGAAAGACTTGGAGGATAACGGTTGGATGACCTTCGTGTGGAGGTTTGAGGGTTTTAATCTAGCTATGTCACAATAGTTCACCCTGACTTTTGATGGTTGTAGAGCCAAGGTGGGCGATATTCAGTTGGAAATCAATGAGGAATTTATTATTTCTGCTACAGGGTTACCTGCCACGGGCCAGTGTTGGTCCACAAATTCGAAAGTGGAAGAGGTTCCATGGCCGCTACTGTTCGTTTTGCGAAAGGTCACATATTGTGACAGAGGTATGCCCATATCCATGCTTAAACCACGATGGCATGACCTTTTGATAATAGTTAAATAATTCGTGACCTGTGAGGGTCGATATGGACTCGTTTTTCTCTACCACCTACGTTTGTTAATGAATTTTATGGGATACCCGTTGAATATGCCCTTTTACTTCCAGCGTAGCCTATATAAAATGTCGAAAAGGTTTAAAAGGGAGAAGGCTGACAGTATCCTGTTCCACCATGGACTAATTAGACTTATCATTGTTCATTACTTAAGTCTCCACGGTGATAGTTGGCGAGATTTTATCGCTCGAAATGGTTTTTGTGATATAGACCTTGTCCAGGTTGACAAGCCTGTGGTTATGGAAGCCAAGGTCGAGCCACCCATGCCCTTCCATGTACTACTACCCTCTCCTAAGCCTTCAGTCGACCCTGATGTTGACTTACCCGACACTATAACTGAGAAGGTTGAGGCTGTTAAAAATCCTGCAAGCAAAAAGGCCAAGGCAAACCCTACTATTGATGCCAAGGGTAAAAAGAACACTTGAATTATTTCGAGAATGGCTAGGAATAAACCTAAACCTAGTGTTGAGAAGAAGCCTGTAGTCCTTAATGAGGATTCAGACTCCGACAAAGAACACTTCCTAGCCAGTGAGTACCCTTACTCACAAGGTCTGTGCTCCGAGCCACCTTATGATTTTGTTTCTAATCTTCCCCCTTGCTCAAAGAATAATCCTAGCTACCCTGGGATCAGACTACCTAGTGAAATCCTCGGCAATGTAACCAAACCCTCACCTGCACTTTCGAAGCTAGCACACTCGTACTGTGACCAATGTGATTTATGGTTGGAATGATACTATATAGACATCCCACTACTTCAATCGAAAATCCAATCGCTAGAAAATCAAGTTGCAGTATTGACCAGTCAACGAGACAAACTTCAAGCAACTGATAGGAAGCAGAAGACTATTGGTTCCATCATTTTTAAGACTGTTGAATCGGCCACAGCCGTAGTCAACTCCAAAATCTCATGACCAAGCCGTCTGCTCGTCATACAGGTATGAATTTCGTATCAATTGCGTTTTGTGAATTCCTAGTATTAATATAATGATTTGAATTTGATTTCGAATAGATCTGTCTATCCTTTGAAATGGATCTGTCATAATGTGTTCATCCTGTACATTGTTTTCTCTTTGCTAAAAATAAATGAAATTTTGATTTGGAAACACGATTTGCTCATGCCCAGTTTAGTCACTGATAGATTTTTATTGGATTTGATTGGTTTTCGATTGGATTTGATTTGATCGTTTGTTTGATTGAGCTTACGAAATTGATGGTTTGCTTTAGATTGGATTTGTTTGTATCCAATTTGAACAGGAAGTTTTTCATGCTAGATTTAGAATGTGATCATGTTTTGATTTGATTTCATTATGGATAGTTTGTATGATGTGATTGTCGAACGATTTCATGAGTTTGGTTGTTACGATCTTTTAATATGATATGTCATGTAATCTTCTAGAACAGGAATACGACTCTGTTCAGCTCTGATTTGGAAAGAACGACTCTGTTTTTCATGAAAACAATACTCTCATTTAAGCCTGTGCGAATGATATTCACGCCCGAATCATGGAACGGTTTTAATCCACGACAACTGAGTTAAACCCCAGCTGTTCGATTCGCTTGATTGGATTGTTGTGTATCTTCAGTTAGTAAGATCGATTTATAAGTTGTATTCGTGTCAAAAATACACTTGATTATAGCTCTGTTAATTTTAATTTTCAAATGAGTTTGTTAACTCAAATCGACCTATGTTATTCCTGTCAAATTCATATAAGGAAATTCGGGTAATACTCGCTTCAAAAGAATTCAAAAAAAGGATTTCGTGAATGATTTTGTTTGCCCCTTTTTGAAATATCAAACCATCAGATATCTCTTATGAATTATGTTACCAACTGATTGATCCTATTATGATTTCATTTGAGTTGATTTATGCACCAGTTTCTAGTTAATTCGCTTGTGGCATGGATCATTTTACAGTTTTGCCGGTTTGAAAATGAGCTTGTTTGGATTCGATCATGTCTCTTGTTGATGAGGCATCATAACAATTTCTTGCAATTGGTTTTAATCGATTTCAGTTTGATATGAAAAGATTTTATAACTGTTTGATTATGATTATGTTCGCACGACTTTGTGGTAACAAACGAAACATAATACACCTATCTCTGTGGTCATTCGATTGATCCTAGTCTTGTCTGAGTTTAAAATGGTATAACAATTTCAATTTGAATGACTCATTTTCGAATAGCTATTGGATGAAAATTGAATTTATTTCTTTATATGATTTGAATTGATTTCAATGTTGATTCTATGTCTTATTTAGACCAGCTATAGAATCGTAAGATTCTGTAGCTAGTCTATAGATTTAGATTTTTATTATTTTCTTTAACAAAATATCACCCTAACTGGTTTATTTTTGACCCCTTTCAGGTACATATGAATTCTATTGGACATATTGAACAGTCTAGGAGATATTTGTGTGATTTAGTTTTGTTTTAGGTTCCTAGTTTAGTCAGACTTGGGATATCTTCCCAGATTTTATGTAAACAGTTTGATAACTTCTACAGGGATGTTTTACCCTGTAGAAGGTCTTTAAATACTTATTATTTTGTGTAATAAGGATCATCCTCACTTGTGGGAGAACCAGACTATGGATTTCTAATACAAACTAAGACATGAGTTGATGTTTTGCTACATCTTTCTCTTTTCAATATATCAATCTTTTGTTTCAATTTTATGCATGTCAGTTTGCAGTTGATTATAGACTACTTTAGCTATCATAGTCTATTGCAGAATGATATGATTTAATTAATGTGCTATCCATAGCTGATCTCTTTCAATACTTAAAAATACAACAATTACTTTGTTCAGTTAATGAATGACAGATTTCTCTTATTCATCAATTGAATTATTTTGTATAAGTCTTTGCATACAGGTTTATCTAACTGTGAAGATTTATAAATCATATGATTGTTGTAATTTTTATGTCTTGTTTGTCCTGTAATTATATTTAAGAGCACTACATCTTTCTGTTTACAAGGAGCTCCGGGATAATTCGGTGTGGGTTTCCTCCCTCCGATCAGCTAAGACAATCATCATACACAAGACAAACCTGGAGCATTTCTCCAGGTCAATTTGTTATTCATTTGTTTGATTAATTTGTTAGTATAATATTAGTAGTTTAGTTAGATATATGTCAGTTAGATTTGTAGTTAGAATTAGTATATTAGTTGTTTAGTTTAGTTAGTTTTGTTTTATTTCTGTTCATAAAATTATAAAATCAACAAAAAATATCTTTCTCTGTCTTAGGGAATAATATAAATGAGTTTTTCAGGTTTTAATCAAATCTGTAAATTGTAGATATTGTACATTTTGTGAATAAGTTATATTTCCGTTAGTAGTTAGATATTTAATTAGTTAGAGTTAGTATAGTATTAGTTAGTAGATTGTATATATAGAATAGTTAAATTAGTTTATTTTGTTTTAATAGTTATTTTATTTAGATTAGTTTTGTTTGTTTAATAGTTAGTTTTAGTTCGATTAGATAGTTTAGAATAGTTTTTTTTTTGTTTGTTTTCTTAGGACCTTAGATCGGATAACGGAGCCGCTAAACCCATCAGGGTGGTTCACCCCAAACGAATTGGGTTATTAAACAACCCCGGACTGGTTCCACTCTTCCAGTTGACAGACGATCAATTTTGCCCGTCAACAAGTACTTCAGGCTTTGGATGAACCTTTGTGACAAGAACCTCAAACTCTTGATTCTTGATTCCCCAAACTTTGACAATATCAAATCAACAACCCAGATTAAAACCTTGATCAACCTTTGATCTCAGGCTTTAAGCCCTGGTGCTAAACTTCGAGCAACTTTTGGACTTTGAATACCTATGAACCGTTGATCTGAACTCTCCCTAGAATCCTAGCCATTGAAAGTTGAACTCGCTTGTTTACTCGGTTTAGGTCTGAAATGGGTCTCTCTGAATGTTGCGGACTGTGATGATGAAGACTTAGATGGCTAGCTAGGGCTTATGAAAACATAAGGATTAGTGACAGAGGCCATGGCGGTGAGGGCTCAAACAGAAAGGGAAAATAGAAAATGATTTTTTCGGCTAAAGGGGGGGGAAATTAAAGACATCGCCGGCGAAAGAGAGAAAAATGGGGCAAGGATACAGACTCAGATACATCAACACATGCCTACAACCCTTGACAACCTTATGTGATAAAATATGGCTCCACAAGGGATGGCATGCTCCCTGCGAGCTACCAAGAACAAGTAGTTCCAGTGCCTTATATGTTGGGATATGGAGTCTATTATTCATAGGAAGATAAAAATAAAAACAAAAATAAAAATAGGAACGGTATTTACAATGGTGGAATGTCGACTGCGGATTTAAACGAAAAACATTTTCAGGAAGTGCCCATTCACAGGGCCACCAAGAACTTCATCACCCTTCAAATTCTGCAACCTGTAAGTGTTGTTCAAAAATGCCTCAGAAATCTTGAATGGGTCGATCCATAAGGCCTCAAATTTTCTATGATTGTCTTTGTCCTACTTGGGTGCATCCCATTTTAGAACTATATCTCCTAGCTAGAAATCCTCTTTTCTGACCTTCTTGTCAAAAACCTGCTTGATATTTTGTTGACGTTCATGTGCTCTATCCAGAAATTGCTATCTTTCCTGCTGCACTTTGACCAATTGTTGGATTATTCTGACCATATCATCGGGCTCACCTTGGTAATCTTGAAATAATTTTTCTATAGGCAAGGCCAGCTGAGAGGGAAAAACTACTTCAGCTCCATATACAATCTAGAAAGGAGAGACGTCGAGAGCTCTTTTCATTGTTACTCGATCATCCCATAGAGAAAGCTTGAGCTTTGAATCCTAGGCCTTTTTTTTATCCTCTAAAACTCTTTTGATGATTTTGATAAGGCTCTTGTTAGAGGACTCTTCCATTCCATTGCCTTGGGTGTAGTAAGGGGTAGATTGGATCAACTTGATTTTGAATTGCTCACATAATTTGATTAATGGTTCAACTTTAAAAGAAGAGACATTATCTGTGACAATCCTTCTCGGACAATCGAAACTCACTGTAATATCTTCCATGAAACTGATGATTACCTTGTGGGGATGGCTTCTATCCACTTGGTAAAATAATCCATGGTAGTCAAGATCCATCTATGTTGTTCTCTTGAGGCAAGATGAATTTCTCCAATGAATTCTAGGCCCCACTGCTGGAAGGGCCATGAAGAAACCACATGATTCAGTGGCAGAGACTTTAGCTATTGTTTTCCACAGAATTTCTGACACTTGATACAGGCTCTGACTTTTGCATAGACATTAGTGAACAGAGTAGGCCAGAAATATCCATCCCTGAGAATTTTGTAGGTCGTTGTTCTCCAAAAGTGATATCTGCCACACAGGTTGTCATGAAAATAAGACATGATCCTTTGAGCTTCCTGTGAGTCTAAACATCTTAAGAGAACTTCTAGAGGATCTTTCCAGTATAAGACCTGGTCTAAAAGGAAATGTTTAACTACTTTGAGATTTAAATATGTTTCCTTTTTCCTTTCCATTCCATTAGGAGGATGTAATTTCTATAAACCATATATAATGAACTTGTACCAAGGACATCTTACTAATGGGGGGTTGACCTGATCATTTGTATGAGAGAAATCATCCTATTGATTTGCTGAGCAATTGTTGATAAAGTTTACCCCCAAATATTTGCAATTTGCCTCAGCTGACAACTTGGCTAAACCTTGACCTTTGATCAATTTAGTGGGCTTGATATCCAGATCAAATTCAAGGATCTTGGGAATCCATCTTCTTCTTCTTCCATCTATGTCTGGTTGGGTGAGAATTTCCTTCACATAGGCTAAAGGAACATATGTGATGACCTTTGAGTGAAACACATAGAATATGAAGGCTTTGAGGGATTTAAATAGAGCATAGGCTTGCTTCTCCATGATGTCATATTTCAATTCATCATCTCTCAATTCCCTACTGAAAAAAAAATGGGTTGTTCCAACCCTTCAACATTCTTTTGCAACAGAACAACTGCTACAGTGTCAAATGAAGCAAATGAAAAAATGAGGAAATCCTTTGAGTAATCGGGACTGATAAGTACAGGTGCCTCAGTCAAGGCCTTCTTTATCTGATCAAAGGAATTTTGAGCTTCATTAGTCCACTTGAATTGCTTTCCTTTCCTCAAAATGGTTGTTATAAGCTTTACCATCTCAGCAAAGTTGGAAACAAACCTCCTCAGAAAATTAATTTTTCCTAAGAAAGACTGGACTTCTTTCCCAGATCTCAGTAGTGACAAGGTTTGGATCACCTCGATCCTACTGGGATCAATCCTGACTCCTTCAAATGATACTATGTGGCCCAACAATTTCCCCTCCTTCATGGCAAATAATGATTTCTTGGGATTTAAGGAGAGACCAAATTTCCTGCACTTCAAGAAAACCCTTTTCAAATGCTCATAGCGCTCTCTATCAGATCTGGAGAAAACCGTAATATCATCCAGATAGATGACCACAAACTTTTCCCTTTCTCCAATGAAAGTTATATCCATGGCTCGTTGGAAGGTTTACCCCGCGTTCATCAATCCAAAGGGAATTTTAGCGTACATGAATGTACCCAAAGGAGTGGTGAAGGTTGTTTTTTCTTTGTCATTAGGAAGAACCGATATCTAATTATATCCTGAAAATCCATCAATCATGGATATCCTTGATGCACCAGTCACCCTCTATAATATGTGTTCCATTTTCGGCAAGGGGTAATTGTCCTTCTTTGAGATTCTATTCAGGTTCCTGAAATCGACACAAATTCTGATTTCCCCACTCTTCTTTCTCACCGGGTCCAAGTTTTCCACCCACTCATAATACCTCAAAGGCATGATGATTTGGGCATCTAGCAACTTCTTTACCTCTTTCTCTGTGATAGACAACAACATAGGATTAATCTGTCTCAATTTTTGCCTAAACAGTTTGGCCTCCTCTTTCAGTGGGATCTTGTGCTCAATGACACCTGCGTCATATGTTCTGAGATCTTCATATGTCCAGGAAAAAACATCAGCAAAATTATTTAAAAGATCAGTATATTTGGCCCTCTGCTCCCTTGATAGGCTACTTGACAACTTGACAAACTTAGGATCTTTCTATGTACCAATGTTGCATTCGGATATTTCAACATTATCAATCGGCCTTCTAGCTTTTACCGCCACATCATTACTATCAAATATCATTTCCAAAGAGATTAGTCCCTTCATAATGTGATTTCTAGGAAATTGTACAATGTGATTATTATCAATTTTCTTTAAAACTATATCAGCATGTGGGTTAATTTCAGAGTCATGATATTGGTTTATGTGCAAAGAAAAAAATTCATCAACAGTTTCCAAGAAATTATTGATCTCAAGATCATCCTTAAATACCTTCCAATGCTTGACATTATCAGGTATAGAGGGTCTATATTTTACTTCTATATCATAACTGAGGTTGGGTGGCAGAGGAAATCTGGAATTTCTTGTCAAAACCGCCAAAGAATCAACCATTGTATTCCCTTCTCTCTAAATGAACGAAATGTTGAAGGCCAAGAAAAAACTGTCAATTAAATCCCACACTTCATTCCTATAAGATCTAAGCCTTGGATGCTTGGCTTGGTAAAGATTTATGACCTGATTTACAACCAAATCAGCATCCCCAAACACAGATATCTCTTTGATTCCCAAAGTCTTTTGCAGCCCTCAAACCCAACACAAGAGCTTCATACTCTACCACATTATTGGTATTTTCAAATTCTATCTTACAGGACAAAGGTATGGTCTCTTGAGTTAGTGAGATAAATACCACTCTAGCACCAGCACCCTCCCTAGAAAAAGCTTTGTCAAAGAAAATTTTCCAAATAGAAGTAATGAGGGAAGAATATTCATGAAAAGCAGTGGGTTGTTTTCTGAGTTTAAGAGGGGGCTCGAGAGCATCATCGAGATGTAATAAAACGGATCCCAAATCAATGTCAAACGCGAAGATAGGATGGTTGGTGGGGTTCGTTTCATCACTAATGATATAGGATAATTGAGCTTCCCTATAAAGCCTTCAATGCTCCCCCCCAAACACAAGAATAGTATCATAGGTGAGGTCCATTTGAAGGGTTCCTCCAAGTATTTTTATCCATGATCTTGACAAAAGCATGCCGAACTTGGGGGGAACATCAGCTACTACAATGTACATGACCACACTCTTCATGGGAAGCTGAAATAAGGTCACAACTACGTCTTTGATGACCCACAGACATTGCACTTTCCTAGAATCAAAAGAATACAAATCATGGTAAGCTTTTGTCATTTCCAATCCAAACTCTTCCATGTCAGTTTTGGGCATGATATTATGAGAAGCTCCTGAATCCATCAGACAATTACGAAGCACCTTATCATGTATGTTCAGTGAGGTATAGAAGGGAGGGGATGAGTCATATATCTCTTCTACCATTGGACCTAAGATGGCATTTGGATTTTCATCTTGCAAATTTATTGAGTCTGGGGGATGAGATGAGGGCTTAGACTGCAATAACTTAGAGAGGCTTCTTTAGAAATCTTCATTCTTGACCAGCTCTAAGAGGGGTACAGGGATCCTAATTTTCTATATTTCATGCTCAAAATTAAAAGGGGGTGTGGGCTTTGGAACTTCTCTCACTTCTGGAATAAGACTTTTGACCACTGGAGAGGGGGTTTGAACTTTCTTACTTTTGTTGTTGTCTACTACATTTTTAGCAGGCTTCTCTACTCTAGAAGGCTTCTTAGGAACATCGGCCTTTCCTTCTTTCCTCTTGGACCTAAGGTTGTATCTATTTTGGTTGTTGTTGGAGTTTTCCCCTTTGCTTATCTCATTTAGTTGATTGTCCATGAGAGACTCCTCGTATGATGATTGAGTCAAATGAGGAAAAGAGGAGGTGTCTCCAAGACAGTGGATTTTTGGGTCAAGGTCTTATTCCTCTCTTTCATCATCGATAACGAGATTATTTTGGAGAAGAGTCTAGATTTTATGACCATATCTATCTCTGTTTCTTTGTTCCCTTTGCATAATCTGAGGAGCATTGTTATTAGGCCTCCTGAAGTTTCCTCTGTTATCTGCATTTTGAGGATTTTTGTATGTATGTTTCCCTTCCAATTCCAGTCTTTCCATTCTAGCTAAGAGTGATTTTGGTAACTTAGTTACTTCATCCATTTGAGGGGGAGCAACAGAGGAACCAGAGGTTGAAGCTTCAGACCTCCCCTTTCCTCTGTCTCTATCATCCTTACTCCTGAGTTTGTTCACTGCCAAAATATTTGATTTTACTTCGAAGGCCGCATCTTGCATATGATCCAATGAAGAAGTTCTTGTTTCTCTTAACAATAAGAAAACAGTAGGGTCAAATGCATTATCATAAGTGATTCTAGCAGATGTTTATGTAGGTTTAATTTCAGCAGGGATTTTATTATACATTTTATTAAACCTTTTTGAAAAATTGGAAACAAATTCCCCTTCCTTTTTCTTCAATGATCCAAATTTTGTGATGTAGTAGAAGAAATCTTTTTTATCTCGCCAATGCCTTAAGAATGCATCATTTAAGGTTTCAATTCCCTCATTGGATCCAAGAGTGAGGGCCCTGAACCATTTTATGGCTTCTCCATCAAGACTGTGGACAAACATCCTCATCCACACATCTTCATTTTCAATGACACAATTATCAGCAAAACTATAGAAAGTTGCAAGGTGCTCCTCTATAGTGATATCTACCTCACCTGTGAACTTAGGAAATTTCTTAAGGTAACCACTAGCTGGTAGGGCATTTAGAGGTTGAGGCAAAACAAGAGGGGCATATCTGGCAGCTACTATAGCATCGATTTTGTTTCTGGGTGGATTTTCTCCTGCCAATAGGGTGTGAAGAGGGGGAGAAGAAGGAGGAGATGGAATTTGGACAGGAGATGTTGGGAGTGTAATTATGGGAGAAGAAGGAAACAACTAAGTGTCTAGGACGAAGGTCGCAGCACTAGGAAGAACAGAGGCTTCTCTTACAACAACTTTGATAGGAGGAGGGATAGTAAAACCTGGAGTGGGAAAATCTCCTAAGGTTCTGGGTCTGAGTCAGGGTAAAACCTCAGGATAGATGAGAGTGTCAAAACTTTCTCCTTCCAAACCGAGGCTAGGAGAGGAGAAACCAACAGGAAAAATCCTAAAATTTAAGGCTCTAGAAACTCTAATAGAAGATAAAATAGGAGGTTGAGAAAAAGATAACAGAGTTTCAGAGGAAGGATGTTGGAAATTACCAGAATCACCCAGTTTAGTAGCTGAAGTACCTTCTTGAGAACCTTTCCTCTTCTGGTAATTTTCGTTGGGTCGGCTTCAGGCATTGCTAGAGGCATTTGTGGGTGAGACTGTGTGTGTCTTCCTTTCGGATCCAATTGAAATAGTGGAGTTGAAACAATGGAGTCGCCACAATGGAGTTTCTAGGTGCAAGATCAATCTCAATGGTTCTGATATCTGATGCACCTTCAGAATCAGAAGATCGTTGTCGTTAAATCCTAGGGAAAATCTTCAATTCATCCCTGGAAACGACGTCAGAAATGTTAGCACTAGAAGTCACCATTGGATTGTGGCAGAGGTAATCCTAATACCCATCAGTTTGTATGTCACAATGAATATATAAAAGAGGGGTCGAATGGGCACAGGCTCAAGAGAATATCGCTTTAACTCAGAAATCCGGACCAAGTAATGCATGAGCAAGTGAGGTCTTGATCTAACTTCAGTCAGTAAGTTGTAGTAAAGGGTGAGTAGGGGGGAGAACTGTTGAGGAAATGTAGAGGTCTGTTATGGACATCTGGTCTTCCAGCAGCCTAAGGAAGAAAAACTCAAAAGACAAGATCCTCTTAGATTCTAAGTTTAGAAAAGTAAAGACGCTATAACAACACTGCAATCAAACCTCCATTGCAAGACAGTCATAGCAATTCATGTGAATCCTTCAATCATGAACCATCAGTATTAGATGAAAAAAGAATGGAAATATGAAACTGAATTTCATTAAACAAGAAGTCTCAAATCTCATTACATAACAGAGAACCAGAGCTTCATTAAAACTTTACAATGCGGGAGCCTAGCTCAACCATCAACCTTAACAAACTATCAAAACTGAGCATATATACTCAAAACTACTCACGGCCCCCAGGGACATGATCAGATCACTATATTCAAAGTGTTGCATATTTGTCTTCTTCTATCAGACAGTGTGTGTCTTTCCTTGTCAGACGCAAGCTTAAATCGGCATGGGCTTTGCAGGAAAAATTTACTTTCAGGGGAAGCTTGGACCGTCAGCCTGCTGCCATGGCCAGTCTTCCATGCTTTCCATTTATGGGTGAAATGAGGTCTCAACCACCTCCCTCCATTTCCATTCACTGCTTTCATCGAGATCAGGATGAGGCTTGACACCCATGAATCTTCTAGGCGGTGCCCTTGGCTTTGCCGAGTCAATATTGACACCTCGAGGCCATGCTGATTTTCTTCTGTAACCAATATGGGTGCTTCCGATCCTTTATCACAGCTCCTCTCCATTGCTCCATGCAGCATGCAACCTTGGGTCCTAACCTGGTGCTTATATCCAAAGGCACTTTCGGGACTTCAACTTTTGAGAGTCTTCATTCCACCGTGATACCAACATCACGATGCCCGAACTCATGAAATGGCCTTTCAGATGGATGATTGGTCTTACTTCGAAATTGATGGCCATGATCATTTCCTTGAGAACATGAGTCGTCAACTATGTGATGAGTGGTAACCCCTCTTTCTGGACCTTCCTCCCTTATAACCAAGCATTGATACCATGGGCCCAATTCTTGGGCGCTTTGCGACGTCGCGTTTCGGGAGTCTCGCACTATGCTCCACTTTCCAAGCCCGATTCGCGAAACCGCAAACTTGCTAATCCAGCACCACATGCCCCTTTGGTTTGGATGGCTCATACTAATTCATTCCACCTTTTGGGTTTCGAGACTTCAGGCTTTGGATGAATCTTTGTGATAAGAACCTCAAACTGTCGATTCTCGATTCCCCAAACTTTGTCAACGTTAGATCAAAAACCCAGATTAAAACCTTGCTCAACCTTTGATCTCAGGATTTAACTCCCAGGACTAGACTTTGAGCAACTTTTGGACTCTGAATACCTGTGAACCGTCGATCTGAACTCTCCCTGGAATCCTAGCCATTGGAAGTTGAACTCGCTTGTTTGCTCATTTTCTATCTGAAATGGGTCGCTCTGAATGTTGTGGCCTATGACGATGAAGACTTATATGACTAGATATGGCTTGGTAAAACATAAGGATTAGTGATAGAGGCCAAGGGGATGAGGGCTCAAATAGAAATGGAAAACAGAAAATGATTTTTCGAACTAAAGGGGGGGGGAATTAAAGACATGGCCAGCGAAAGAGGAGAAAAACGAGGCAACGATACAGACTCGGGTACATCGACACAGGCCTATGGCCCTTGAAAACCTTATGTGATAAAAATGTCTATCTCTACTTTTATCTTCTCCTTATATTTCAAGTTTATTCTATAGGGCCTCTATCGCACAGGTTTTGCATCTCACTTTAATGGAATATTAATTTCTCTTAATTCTCCAAAAATTCTTTTGATCTCTGAGAACATCGTTGGAAATAGATCCTGCTAGTCGTGCAGTAAGTTAGTGATCTTTTCAACCATTTCCTTGCTCCAATAATATCCTATATTCACAAACTTAGGTTTTCCCTCTGTACCAATGTTCACTTTTCATGTTCTTAAGGGATTGGCGTATACTGCAGATTTTGTTTCTAGCCCTTTTACTGTGCACTTCCCTTTAGTCTATGACATATGAAAATTCCTTGGATCTTCCTCATCTTGTGATTCTTCTGTGGCATTATAGTATTGCAAGACCTCTTCAATTGTTGTAGTGACAATAGACTCACTATACAATGACATTGAAATGAACAAGTCCTTTGATGAAAAAATATTATCCCTGAGCATCTACAATGTTGAGTTTATCGAAGGATTATTATTCTCAAAACTCAACATTACCTTGAAGTTCATTGTCAATTCCTCCCAATATCGTGCCCCTCTACGCACTTCTAGTTCTATGTACCAATTCTAGGAATACTGTCCAGAGTATGCACAAATAAGTGACTCCATTCTTGTCTTGGTACTGATCTCCACTACATAGTACACTTCATAACATGATCTGTTGGACAACTTAATCCACTATACTTTGACATGATACTGCCATTCTATGTCCCAAACCTAACTTGTAATAACCTCTTTTACTGTGGCCAATATCTTATGTCATCTTTGTGCGTGACCCACCATCTTACTGAAGTCACTTTCAGGGTGACATCTAAGGCCAAGAGTCTCTGTTGATCTGGAATCTAAATTTCAAACTCATTAATAAAAGATTCTATAGGTGTTATTCCATTATACCTTGGAGGTTAGATTATTTCGGTCCCAATCCATCTCAATGCGTGGGTAATCCGAGAACATTTCCTTTTCAACACTTCATGTAGTCTTTGTTTCCATTTCTCTAGAGCATCTTCTGAGTCTGACAAACATGAACTAATACTCCTCCAATTGAGTATGCCTTCAGTTGTAGGATTGGCATAATTGTCCATCTGCGTAGTCATATTATACAGATTATAAATCTGTTTTCTCTTTGATGGTTCTATGTACCTATGTCCTTTCGTGGGGTGTAATGGTGCAATAACCTTCAATCCTTCTACCTCGAATACCATCTGTCTCTTCTTTAGATCAATGATCATCTGATTATCAAATTCCCAATCATGTCCTAACAGTGCTGGATACGAGGTACTATCGTCTACTATGTCAATCACTTTGAAGTCTACAATACTGCGTAGTCCATCAATATTGACATATACTTGTGTTAACCTTCCGTCTAGAACGATCTTATGTTGGTTAACTAATCTCAACTGGATAGGAGACCAAATCAACTTCAGCTAGCCCATCATCTCCCAAGTCTGTCTCAGTATACCAGTCACATCAGAGCCTAAATCCAAAATTATATTGTCCATTTCATAAGCTCCTATCTGTGCATTTCCCCTGAACTCCCTACTTGTTCTCTTCTTACTATGCACCTGGTTAACTACTTTGGGTAGCACATGTCACTCTTTTTCTTGGGAAAAATGGTCAATCATTCTACACACACTACTCAACGAAGATTCATCCTTCATTAAATTTAAGCGACTTCTCAAAAAGCTCTTCAAAGTACTTACCTTATCAATTTTCTTTTTTGTATGGTCATATACTAGAGGCATATCATATACTAGTGGTTTGTCATACAACGATGGTGCAGTCGAAGTTGATGCTATCCAGTCTACTCCCATCAATTATTTTCTTTCTTGCTGGTAAGTTTCTTTCTCTTTCCTTTGATCAAACAATGGTAATGGCTTTGCTTCTTTCCTTACCCACTAGTGAATACTATTCCCTTGATATGTCATGTCCGCTCCGGTTCTTGGTCCTCTACACGTAAATACTTCTATCTTAGGTTGTTCATCGTGTGCTTCAGGTGCTATCATCTATATGTTTTGGTTCTGGTTATGTTTATGGTTCCCTCTCACCTTCCGTTTCTCTATTAGTTGAGGAGAATCTTCCATCGCATGGTCCAATGCTCTATAGTACGTGCATTTCGTGCAAGGATTCAGGAAATATCTCGCTAAATGTCCTGGTTGATTACAATTATATCAAATGATTGGTCCTCTTCCTCATCTACAAAATACTCCTCTTCCTCGACCTCTGCCAAATCCTCTTCTTCCACCCTGGTTAGAGACTCTTGGTGTATTATACTATGGAACTCCTCCTTCTGTTGCAACATTTTCTTCTTAGATTCTGTAAGCATCTGTAGTGTGCTCTCTCATTAAGTCGGATGCGTTACAATTCTTCTCATCATGTACTACGGATTTGTAAAATGTACAGAAAAAATTATGGGTGTACTATGGTACTTCTGCAATAATGGACAAGAATTCGGATGATGTCCCCATGCCTTGCATATTTCACAATACCCCACTCCTCCTGCCAATGGGTTTGGTGCCCCTATAGCCATATACTGCACAAATTTTAGGAATTCATCTTTATGATAGCCTTATGTATTACATGTAATACACCAAACTTGTTCATGCTTTTCCTTTCCTTTCGTCAGTTCTAACAAATAAATCCTTAGCACAACCAATTGTGACTGAACTTGTGCCATTCCTGTGCCATCTCCTACAAGAGATGCTTCTAACTTCATCACAATTTATAATGCTTCTAGATGTGACGTTACCTTTTGTTGTCTTAGAGGACAATGAATGTGCGATAACAGACCTGCAATAAACCATTCTCTATGTTGTTCGTCAGGAATCTAGAATGTTAATCTACCCATCACATATTTAAACCTATGATAGTAATCCCAAACTATCTCATTCTGTATTTTCTTTATTTCTTTAAGCCTTGTGATGTACTGTCACTTAGATTTCGACTTCTGGAATTTCTTTAATAAAGCTTGTTCAATTTCTGCCAATGTCCTTGAGTGTCCTACCAGTGTAGTAGTCTGGTACTTCATGTACCATAACAATGCGCACGTATGAACGTCATTTCTAACTGCACAATATTCATTTCCTTGTCCTAGACATTCCTCGTAGTCCATATCGCCTCACATACAAACATATGTTGATCTGGGTCTTCTAACCCTAGTCCCTGGAATTCATGCAATCTTAATGTATTATCTATTCCTACCATAGTATTTTGTGTAGTACTTACCTTCGGTGATGCTGGATGACTCTGGTTCACTGTGCTACTTCCACTATTCTAAATAATGTTATGCCTTCCTCCACTAACTACAATTTCTCTTGAAAAAGTTTTGGTTTTTGCTTCAGATCTTGGTGACACACATGGGGTCGTGGGTTTGACACAGATTCTTATTCAATATGGACTTCCTTCTTTTTTCGAACTTCATTGAGGATCCTTTTCTTTCTCATTCCTTTCTCTGTATAGTGTGATCTGAAGTACTACGCAGGGTCTCTTTTCTCAAACACTTTGTGTTGCTCTTCTCTCTCAACCAAAGTCTCCTTCTTACTATACCTAAACCTTTTCCCATACTGCAATACTCCAATCTCTCTATATGAGTCACTATCTTCCTCTCTCGGCATCCTTAGTCCATACGTTCCTTTTTCATTATTTTCATTTCTTTCCACTCTCAGACCATCCTCTAGTCATCCTCCAGTCCCCCTATGTGCACGAAGGTGCCTAGAAATCAAATTCCATATTCATAACATTATTTTCACACAACAACATCTTTATCCAAGTAGATAGTGCATTCAGAAATCTTTTGCACGGACCCTGGAAGAGTTGCCTCTCTACGATTCTATAAGACTGGGTACAATCTATTGAAAACTCTGTAATGTAACCCCCTAGTACACTATTCGACCAAAAATCAATTGCGTGAGAAACTTTATCACTTAATGTATTCAACTGTCTGATCAATTCAAGAATCTGGTTTACTGGAGCCTCGTCTTGGTATCTTCCAACATTCTCCACTAGCATTTCCAACCATTCAATTAAAATTATCGAAAATTCACCAAAGAATATTTCATGAAGATATGTAAACACATACCTTTACAACCATTGTTCGTCATTGGGCCGTGGGTTCCTATTCTGTTCTATGGAAAATTTTCGTTCATTCCTCCTTAACCATTCTCTAATCTCTTCCTTATTTGGCCTCCAAAACATTCCCCTCGGTTAAATATCTCGATCCTGGAAACAAAAATTTTTTTGGAATGCAGTGGGAAGAACCGAGGTTAATCATTAATAAACCAACAAAAATCTTAGACACCGGCCCTTTCAGCATCACCTGCAATCAAGTGAAGTCTCAACCGAGGCATCTAGAGGGCCTACGGGAACCAAGTTTCGGTAGTGATGAGGGGAAGTGAGGCATTCAACATAACCATACTATGCATCATCAATTCACCTACTGTGAGGGAAATTTCTGTTACGTAACCTTTAATTATCATTTAATATACCTTTTGCGTGACATTACTCCACTTAACCATCATTTATTCATCATTAACCTAAGTGTGCAGGACCATAACATCATATAACAATTGCATATTCATAATACTTAAGCATTTATCATCATTGAGCAGTAACAATAAACATCAGTTGCATCATAATACACATAAACAACACATCAAGACACAAGGTTTTAACATGGTTCAACCCAAATTGAGCTATGACTGTTGGCATAGGGGCATACCCAGGGTTCAACGCTCAACAACACACCAACAAAACCCTAACTATCGGCCCTTTCGGCGACACCTGCGATGCAGATGAAGTCTCAACCGAGGTAGATGCAAGGGTGGTTGCAGGAATCCGATGTCTACAACCTTAGCTGGGACTCGAATATGGGATTACAACGCCTTAACATAGTACTTAGCAGTTATAGTTCATAATAATTACTTCGCGGATAAAATCCTAGTTATAGATCAGCGTAGTATCTAATCAGATCTAACACATTCAAACACTTAGCACATAAAGATAGATCAGATCTAGCATTCTTCCACATAGACTGAGCACTAAGCATTCATAGATCTAGCTAACATACATAAATTTCTAAGCACAAATCATATTAATAATACAACATAATGCACAAAGCAACCATAACACAGCATATACGTGGTTCACCCTCATCCTGGGGCTATGTCCACCAACTCTTCTTCTTCTTTATTGTCTTCTGTCAATATTCTACATGCACAGAGCCACAATATCCTACTCCGCATAGGATAGGATATCTACGCACACCTCACCAGATCCTCCTTCCCTAAGTGGATATAAGCACAAATCCTTTACATAGTTCGTGCACTCAACACTTACAACGCTTGCACTTAGTTCTGCAAGTTCTCATACAACATGCACAAAGCATTTACAACTATCACTTGCATTTATCCAATAAGGCACTTAGCCATTCACTTCTTACTACATCGCCTAGAAATCTATTTATACATTATTAAAGGGCCTAACACATGGGTAAACCCATGGGATGACATCCCCATACCCGTTACATAAGCCCAAAACCCAAAAATCCCTAAAAAGGGGTCGAGATCCCATGATCTCCACTTCAACTTGTGCTCTTCCTTCGACAGCCTGGCGAAGTCCCAAAATAGGTCAAACATGACCAATGATCCTCAAAACTTGGTCAAGGGCCAACATGCCTCCAACACTCACCTGTGACTCGTCCCAAGTCACTCTAATCTGGGTAACTGTGCCTCAAAAGCCTCGATCTTGGCTCAAGCTGCTTCAACCTGTTGTTGTGCCAAGGCCTCCTGCTCGATGAACTCTTGGATAACTTCTTCGTTGAAAAGCCCCTCTAAGCGTTGTTCAACTGCAGTGACTACTTTTTCCAACTCTTCTCCTCGGCCTTCAATCTCCTCAAACAATTGGCACACTTCATCTTGGACTGGTTGGATCCTTTGAATCACTTCCATGACTTCGCTCTATATGGTATGTACCTGTTGTTGAGGAGTGTGTTGTTCCTGGGATCGTTTCATCCTTTCAACTGCTGACAGGAGCTTCAACTACGCCTATACTGTCGCTACTTGCTACTTTTCTTCTTGGAGCTATGACTCCAGTGCCTTTAGTTTAGGGTCTTCAGTGAGTTGCTCGTAGGCTTGTGCACTTCTACTGCTAATTTGTTTACATTCCAGAGCGAATGCTTTGATCCTCTCAACTACGCTCCGGGCAGTGACTTCTCTTTGTTCTCGCATGTCCTGTGGAGTGCTTGGCACAATTTGTAGTTGTAGTTCTGTGATTCTTTGTTGAATCTGTTGGATAGCTTCTGCAAGCTGCGCTACTTGATGCTCCACTGATTCTTCTACCTTTTTCTCTAAGCCAGTCACAGAGAAAAGTGCTCTATTGACTGCTTCTTCAATTCCAATCTGCTTCGCAAGCAGTTGTTCGTTCTCCTTCTGGATTTTCTCTCTATCTTCTGGAAACTTCGCCTGAAGGTCATCTTTCTCCTGCTGCGCAAACTGGCATTGCTCTAGGACTTCTTCTTGTGCTTGCTTTAATGCCACTATGGCCTATTCTTTTTCTTTATGTATGCGACGAAGGCGAGCTTCAGTCGAATTAGCTATCCTGCGAAGTTGTGCGGGCTCATCTCCCAACTCTGGTGCTTATGATGGTGGGGGCGCAGTGGACACTGTACGGTTGGAGTGAAGGGCCTGTTGTACCCCTCTTAATTCTGTCTCGATTCTATCATACATGGCTTCTTGTTTGGTTTTTTTTTTCTACAAGATGTCCTATGAAGCATCTGATACGGCTACGATGATGAAGCCAAATTCATCGAGCATGAGTACAGTCTGCAGCTTAGTCTTAGTGGCTTTGGATTTCTTCTGCGAGGTAGGTTTTGTGGGGGAAACCTTTCTTTTATTAGCCTCATCAACAGGGTCCCTAGGCGGTGTTACTTTTCCTTTCTTCTGCTTCTCTTCTTTTTCATTGTTCTCTTCTTTATCTACTTCATCATCACCTCCTCGTCCAGGTGATTCTGAAGAAATTTCTTCTAATGTACTGCTCAACTATTGGACCTCTTCCGTCTTCTTCCTTTTTCTTGTTCCAGGTGTATCATGACCTTCGTGAGTGGCCTTTGGGATGCCAATTAGTTTGGGATCGAACATTTTTGTGATGTCAGCAGGTATAAGGAGCTCTGCAGACCAGTCTTTAGTTATCTCTTCGAGGTCCTCCTCTGTGAGCTTATAGTATGACTGAAGCTCTTCCTTGTGCTTGTCTGTGCACCCGATGATATAAATAAAGTGTCAATATGCACGGAACTTCATGAGGGGTCTGAACCAGTGTAGGGTGTTCGACATCATACGAGGGACAACCTCAATAGCCCTCTTTAACTTGAGATAATATGTGTGGAATACCGCATTCAACTGCCATTTTTTTCCCATATCACTCGAGTACCAGAGCGTGGTGAACTTCGCAGTGAGTGGCTCAAACGGCTCAATGTCCGGGAAGGTCACACCTTTCGGCATCTCCAAAAAAGTAAAATCTATGAGGATCAACAACTAGCTAAAATGGAACTCGTAGCCCTGATTCTGAGCTTCGTAGCAATCCAATTCTAGCTGGTTGACTAAGTACTTCACCCAGTTCATTTGGATTCCTTATACGCATTTTTTGGCGAGGTCAACAACGAACCCTGTGACCTGTGTAGGTCTGTTCTTTCTCACTAGTTTTCTTATGATCAACTAGCAGGCCAGGTGCACTGCGCCATTCTGGATGGAAGGTACCTTATAGCCTCGCATCCCTTTTTCTATATCGTTGTAGGTATCTATAATTATCTATGCCAGGGCATGGTCCGCAACCTTCCCTGGATAGAAGTCTTGCAGATCTGGTCCTTGCATGCTCAATCTGGTGATCCTATGGATCAACGTCGGATAGACTGTGATGCGTCTGTCTAGCCATAGATAGCCTCCGTGGTAGCATGATAGTAGGAGCTTAACACACGCGTTAACCTCCTAGTGCCTTCCAAAATGTGGAATTTTCATCACATTCAAGATGGTGGACTGTGCGAGGTTCATAGTCCATGGTTGGGGGATGATTTTCGAGTTCTTCCCCTTCATCCTAGTCAAATATCTATGAGGGAAGAGCATATTGTGGTTCTTACGGTCCCCTAGGTTGAAGTTGCTAAATTTCAATGTCGTGATCTTATCCTACTGTGTTCTAACTGTACGTACCCCCTTTGGGAGGTATACAGTAACCAAAATATAGTCAAAGTCCCTCAGGAGACTGTCACGACTCACCGTGCCAGCCAAAGGTGGGATGTAGTCGAGCAGGATAGTTGGGATTGACTTCACATTCACCAAGCCATCTCGATGCTTGGTTCTCTTCTCGGCTACAGCTCGGGATGGTCTGGATCCACAGGCAGTCGATGGAGAGGATTGCACCCCTCGAGTCGATGAGGCTTGAGCTCCTACGAACATCACCTTCTCAGCCATTAAATTGAATATAACTTCTTCTATAGAATTCTTTATGGCATTGAGTTCATCTGACATGCACGCTAAAGATCAACTTAACTTAGGTGGATGAATGAATGCTCAATACAATAGAACATGTGTTGATCTTAGTAAACACAATGCGATAGCAATGATTTCTCTTGTTGGCTCGGATACAATTTGCAAAAGTGTTCTTGGTGCAACAGTCGACGGACTTAGTAGGTAGAAAGGTAATGGATCTCTTCAACGAGTGAGAAGCCTCCATCAATGCAGTTTTTTCTGTTACAGCATGGTCCCAACAGTCCGATGGTGAGATTTTTGGTCATAACTATTGTTCTAATCGTTTGGGAGCATCATTCTAATGGTTATACTATCTCTAACGGTCATATCGCTCTACCATGTCGAAGTGTCATATTGCATTGTTCTGATATTCTGGCGAAGTTCCATTTTTGCAAGCCCTCCTTCTGCGAAGTTCCCTCTAGAACCTTATGTAATTTTTCTATCTTTGCTCTCTTCTTACGAAGCTTTCTAGCCTTCTTCCCTGTTATCTTCATCTCGATATTCCTCTTCCCATTCTGATTCTTATATATACTCAACATAGTAACTTTTCACGGTTGAGATTCTTTTGTAGTGTTCGAGGGTAATACTTCTTCTCTGTCCGGGGTAGGTGCTCTACTCTCTTGTATAGACAGGTGCTTCAAGTCTTCATGTGTTCTTTCAACTTTGACGTCCATATCTCTGGCCCTCAGTAGCTTCGACTGGTCTTCTTGTTCTGTCAATAAGTGCACTATTCTCCAAGCCATGAAGTCTCTTAGGTCTTTCTTTTTCTGTTCTAGGGCTTCTTCTTCCTTTCTTCGGGTTTGATCCTTCTCAATCCTGGTCCTTCTTAGCAAAATAAAAAATGGGGCATTGTCCTCAATAAACTTAACGACCTCAAATTCTTCCTCTGTCGAAGTTCCATGAGTACTCATAGATGTCTGGGTAAGTCTTCCACATAGGGTTATCATCTTTCCTCTAAATAATCCTATTCCTCCCAATGAAAGAATCATAGCAGGCTTTCCTAGAATTTCCCAAGTTCCTTCTGTCATGATATTCACCCGTGTTTCCTCATCCAGAACACAGTCGATGTCGAAGTCTCCTATTCTTGCTTCTATGCACTCTTTTTCTTTGAAGATCTTTGATAAGTTGATATTTATGTGATCATTCAGGGTCTCTTTTATTTGTAGTAATAAATTCTTTGATTCTTTCTAGAGTTTTGTCATAATCTTAGTCTCTTGGCCTTTCTTATGGTTTTCTATATTCATCTTTTCAACTTTGGATATCATTCTAGGGCAATCTAAAACATCATGTCCAGTAGCCTTGCAACAAAGGAAAACAGGACCTTTACTAGAGAATTCCTTAGCAAGATGTCCTGGTCTTTTGCAGCTATAACAAAGAGTTAATCCTCTCTTTCTTTTAAATGATCCCCAGACTTTCCTGTACTGTGCACTAGGATCATAGTAGCTAACCTGCAAAAAAATCTTTCTAGGATCCTGCATCCATTTGTTAGTCCAACAATTCTTTCTATGCATAGGAATAGCATATCTTTCATTATTTATATCAGATATATTCACATCAAGTCTCATTTCTTCTAGTTGTGCCCTAATTTTTAGACTAGGACAAAATTTATCAAACATACCTAGATCCATACTTTCGAATAAAAAATTTTCACTTATCTTACCTTTCTCAGAGCACAAAGATTCAAGATCTTACCTCTTTTCTTCAGATCCGGTTCCTTTCTTAGCATAGAGTTTCACAAGTCAAGTAGACTACTGCGCACTATAGCGGCAGATCTACGCATAGAGACTTCAAAGTCAAACAAAATACTGCACACTATAGCAGCAGATGTTTACACAGAGCTTTCATTTTCCTCACTTCCCAACAATCATAGTTTCAGGTCCCGACAATGGAACCATTTGTTGGCACAGGAGCAGACCCGGGGTTCAACGCTCAACATCGCACCAAAAAAACCCTAACTACCGACCCTTTCAGCGACACTTGTGAAGCAGATGAAGTCTCACCCGAGGTAGAG
The DNA here is from genome assembly GCA_000966675.3 of Picea glauca. Taxonomy (NCBI): domain Eukaryota; kingdom Viridiplantae; phylum Streptophyta; class Pinopsida; order Pinales; family Pinaceae; genus Picea; species Picea glauca. The sequence goes on from JZKD02S1704151.1 coordinate 987,356, forward strand.
GCAAGGGTGGCTGCAAGACTCCGATGTCTACAACCTTAGTTGGGACTTGGATATGGGATTACAACACCTTAACATAGCACTTAGTAGTTATAGTTCATAATAATTACTTCGCAGATAAAATCCTAGTTATAGATCAATGCAGTATCTAACCAGATCTAACCATTCAAGCACTTAGCACATAAAGATAGATCGGATCTATCATTCTTCCACATAGACCGAGTGTTAAGCATTCATAGATCTAGCTAACATACATAAAGCTCTAAGCACAAATCATATTAATAATACAACATAATGCACAAAGCAACCATAACACAACATATACATGGTTCACCCCTAGCCTGGGGCTACGTCCACCAACTCTTCTTCTTCTTTATTGTCTTTTGTCAATCTTCTACATGCATAGAGCCACAAGATCCTACTCTGCATAGGACAGGAGATCTGCGTGCACCTCACTAGATCCTCCTTCCCTTAGTAGATATAAGCACAAAGCCTTTACACAATTCATGCACTCATCACTTACAACGCTTGCACTTAGTTCTGCAAGTTCTCATACAGCATGCACAAAGCATTTACAACTATCATTTGCATTTAGCCAACAAGGCATTTAGCCATTCATTGCTTACTACATTGCCTAGACAACTATTTATACATTACAAAAGGGCCTAATACATGGGTAAACCCATGGGATGACATCCCCATACTCGTTACACAAGCCCAAAACCCAAAAAGCCCTAAAAAGGGGCCGAGATCCCATGATCTCCGCTTCGACTTGTGCTCTTCCTTCGACAGCCTGTTGAAGGACCAAAATAGGTCAAACATGACCAAGGATCCTCAAAACTTGGTCAAGGGCCAATAATGCCCATAACGACTATATTCTTATTTTATTCATTCATAATCTCCTTATAGTTGTGCACCGCGCTTACAATAAGATGTATCAGTTAACATTACCTAAAGCCGCCTTAGTCGTTCTGTTGCAGTGCGAGCCTAACTCCCAAAAACCTCAGTCATAACTCAAAACACTCTCGCTCCAAAACTCATCACCAAAACTCCACTTAACTCCCCTTTTTCTACCCCAAAACCCATTACAATTTACAATTTTACAATAGGGCTAAGCCTGTTACAATGCAAAAAAAATGTCCCAAAATCCCAACTACTTTCCGCCTTTTGCACGCTAACTCTTGAACATGCTCCAACTTCTTTGCGCATGCTACTCCTTCGCCAAAATGTCGTGTGATCCGCTTCTACACGATTCCCAATACTATCCAAAATTGCATGTTCCAACACCCAACATAAAGCCAATTTTGTACAAAAAATTACTTGACTTCCCTTTCACCTCTACTTACAACAATGACATTTAACTATGACTTTCTCAACTTTCTTTGTCTTCCACACTCATAACTTTGACAATTTAATTTATCTCATTAACAAATTCTTATGCAGTGACTTGATCATCAATATAAACTTGTGTGTCGGGTACCACCATTCATGCACCCTATTTCATACAACAAATTATGCATCAATGACTTATTCATGACTTTGAACTTTTACTTTACTCCAATTCAGACTCAAAATTTAATTAGATTTTCCAATTTTAACTCAATTTTATCATGACTCCTTACCTTAACCAACCTTAGACATGGATTTTTTTTAAAACCCAAAATACCATGCTCTTAAGAATCCAAACCTAAGACTCATACATGACCTTACTAACTTTAGTATGAACTTGGATACATCACCATTAGACTTGAATACATCACCATTACATAGCATGACAAACTCATACATTTTACTTAAAAAGATCTCCATCATGAGCATCTACTCAAATATTGAACTCCTCATTCACCTTGCTTTAAATCTCTTAAGCATACTAATACTTCATAAGGATCCTTTCACACAAAATCATACTTTCTCTTTCTTTCTACATTTGAAAATAATGGTTTGAATTTTCAACCAACTCAATTGTTCATGCAAAGTCTTTGAAATCAATGTGCATAATGTGATGTATGGTAAATATTTACAATCAATTTTAATTTAACTCTTTGCATCTTCATGAACTTTTGCAGATGGGTTTTGTCTTATCTCATCTCTCGACATCTTTGGTCCACTGCTCGGCCTTGTCAATGTTCTTCCCGCAGAAGAGCTCCTTTATAGTCTTCTTCATAGTAAGCAAACCCGGCATCTTCATTATCACTTACTTCTTCAAACACAAAGAATGAGAGTGCCTCAATTTAGCTGGTTTCTGTCATCCACGAATATAACATGCCCACATTAAATTTCATCATCTTAAGACTCAAGCTCTACATGCCTCCAAATTCCATTATCCCTTGTGAGATGCATGCAAAAAAAATATAGCTCCACTCTCTATCTTCTTCACGTTATGGTCCTCATTCCCTCAAATGTCGTTGCTCCCATGCTTCCTGCATATCCTTTTGCATGCACCGAGCACTTTTGATTGCCTTCAACAACTTCCTCTTTGACCCCCACCAATAACTCTGCAATACACATTTGATGAACCCCAGAACCATCCAACCGACCCTTTTGTAACACCATTTTCACAGCGAAAACCTTCAAAGTCAAACTATGACCACTAGTGTTTGGTCACAATTGGTCGAATTTGGTGAATACAAGTTTCCTCATCCCTGGCTTTTCCTCTGCCATAGTTGTAAAAATTTCTCAATGATTTCCTTTCGGACCAGACTGTTCATGGAGTAAATGTCACTAAAATTTATCAAGTTTACAACAAAAATTGATTGCTGGAAACTATAACAACCCCATGCTTTTGTTTCAATGTAGATTTTAAATCACAGTCAAAGACATTTTCACAAAAACCCTGGAGTCTTTCATCAACCATATCACTCCAAAGTTTCCTCACTTCTATCACTATCTCCCCAACTTTGTAATTGTGATGGAATCCGACAGCCGTGTTAATCATATAAACAGACTGGTGGGTGTCCCAAAACAAATCATAAAAGAAACAACATATATCATGTAGATTATTTTTTGACTGGATGCTTTGCTAGTCTACTTCTCTTACCAGAATCTCTAGATTGATTTATTAATTATTCATTCACCGCCACAACTGTCGAAATAATGAAGCATGCTCTTACATTTCCAGCAAAACTTATCTTCATGTATCTAGTTCCATTGTAATTAACAACAAGAAGTGAGATGTCACGTCCATGTGGGGATATTTTGCCTCGGATGTGCTCCAATCTCTTTTTTTGAATGGGAATTTATTGCACATGGGTTGTGAAGCCAACATATTCGATTGATTCACCTTCTCCTTGTAGTCCCAATACCACATAGTGCAAAACAACACTTCCTTCAACATATCTATACTCACGAGATCCAATCAACATATTTTATAGCTTCTGATGCTCTTCTTCCCGAGTCTTTTAGTATTCACTCTCACTAAATCAATCAAAATCTGACAATCGACTTTTACTGACAGGTTAATGCATAGTTGTGACCATGAAGATCGCCAGCTCTGGCACTAGGGGTCTAGTAAGGGCCATAATTGCATATAGTTGAAGTCGAGCACTCTGTTGCAGAATTTTTAACCCTCAATTCCGATTGGGAAGAAATGTGAGAGATTGGAGGGAAACTATGAGACATTGTATCTTGTGAAATAGCTACACTACTTCTGTCTATAGATCACGACTAGGAGAAGAAGGTTCAACGCTGCACTCCACCCAGATGTTCAAATCTGGTCTTGCACTTAATTATGGGATGATTCTTTGTTGCAACCATCAACAACTTATACCACAACAATAAACACATTCTTTCATCAATTCAACATAATTTGAATCTCCACAGTCCACATATATCAGTTGGAATCTACTCATCATCTTCATAACATGATCACACATATACAAAAATGATGACATCAGGTTACACAACTGAATCAAAACATAACCAAACCTACATATTGTGTAACGTCCCCCCAACCCAACCGAGAGACATTACGGTGCGAAAAACTCATAAAAATGAAATTTCTACTAAGCAATTAATTAATTTCCTGTAGCTTTTAGCTATGAATTTAAATCAAATTTAACTGTTATCTGATACCATTAATTTAGTGCATCTACAACATGTTAAACTGAACATGAAATGCAACTACCAACTCAACACAACAATAACATATAATCATTCTCAATTACACAAAGTTCAATTTAACTCATAAAATAACACAACAACCTGATAAAACACTTATATTTTAATTTTGTTGTGCAACCAATTGCTTGGGACAGACGTTCCACCCAACCATAGACTAATTGTTCCATATCACAACAACCATTCACCCCCGAGCTGAGGCTAGTAATCCACAAAAGAGGGTGGTCTCTCACTGTCCACTCACAACTCAGAAAACTCACAACCCACTGATATTTTCCTATAACTATTCTAATTATCCACCAACTCTCTTCGTCTTGACCTATCCAACCCAAGGAGTGTACCCTTTCACCGATCTCAATCCTTTGGGTGTGTCATTAGTTTATCAAGGTCTCTCTAGCATAGGTAACCATGAATCTCTCAACTGAGAACTTAAGGGAACTTGCTGCTAGGAAAACTACCAACAACAAACAATTGTTGTTATAGTGCAACTCGCCATGGAGTTAACTCTTCAGGCCTGACAACATGACTCTCCAATTTACAGCTCCAAATATTCTCCAATACGCTCCATCTTTCTCTAGAATTCGCCCTCCATGGATGCACCGTATCCAATCTCTTTTTCTTTCTCTCTACTTGCTCCTCATGCATAAAAACTCAATGTGTAAAACTGTTTTCCCAACCCATATGAATTTCCTTCCTTTGGCTTGCATATCTTGACTCACACTCTTCCCTAAGATGATTGTACTCAACCCTGATGTGCCCAATAACTTTGGGATGTGACCACTCATACCCACCCACTTACATTCATTCAATGATTAGTTTTAGGAACACTCAATCAAAAATTGGAAGGTTCATATACAAATAACAAATTTAGGAAAATGGGTTGAAATCAATATGCATGGGTAATTCCCCATTTCGACCCCTCTTGGCCATTATCCTAGAAACTCCCCTCTCTTGTGGATTAATTCATCCCCCATCTGTTGTCCATGTCCCCTTAGCAACTGGCACCACATTTTATTATTAAAATATTGAAATACAATTCACATATTACATCGCTTGGGAAATAGCCACATATTATATCTACATAAGAATTAATTAGACTAGGGATTATAGTGGGGCAGCTACATTCACCCGCCCCTACAATTTTTCACCTTCCTCGGTGCACACTATGTCGATATACATATATACAAATTTACATTACAATACCTAGAAATAAAAATTCTGCAATTTAACAACTCCAGCTGCAACAGTTCCAACCATAATCTCATATTCCTTTCTACTCATCGACCAAAGGAATGCACCATTTGTTTATCAGAGTTAACCCAAGGAACATACCTTTCGTTTATTAGGGTTATTCCAAGGAATGAGTGATTATTTTATCATTCCCTCCAATGTAGTTTTCTAGTACTCTGAGATGTGGTTCCAGAACTCTAGGTACTCAAAATGGAGTATGGCATTTTGACTTCTTCAAAATTGTCAAAAAATTGCGGGTACTCTGCTCACATGTTTTCTTCATGCTCCCATATAGCATCTTCAGGACCATAGCAGGTCCATTGAACCTTTACCAATCCTATGGCTTTGTTCCTGAGCACCTTGACCCTCCGATCCAAGATGCATATTGTTTCCACTCGGAAATCCCCTTCGTGCTCCACCTAGATCACATTCCAATCAATTATGTGTCTAGGGTTAGGCACATATTTCTTTATTAATGACACATGAAATACATTATGCACTCTCATGGATGTAGGTAATGCTAGCATGTATGCAATTGGACCTATCTTTTGTAATATTTCAAAAGGCCCACAATATCTCACTACCAACTTTGGTCAAATTCCTAATCTTAGTGAACTTCTCTTCAACTTCACTTTCAAAAACACATGTTATCCCACTTTGAATTCTATGAAAACTCTGTTGTTGTCTGCATAGATTTTCTACCTATCCCTGGTGGCCTTTAAATTATGTTTTATCCTTTCCATCCGCTCTTCCATTTCTTTTAAAAATTCTGGCCCAACAACTACTCAATTTGTGGGATTATCCCATCTCACTGAGGTGTTACATTTTCTTCCATACGATGCTTCAAATGATTTCATCTTCAATGAGGCTTGATACCCATTATTCTATACAAATTCAACTAAATGAATATAGTCTTCCCACTTTGATGGTTGATCTATCACATACATTCTAAGCATGTGCTCTATTATCCCGTTAGCCATCTATGTTTTCCCATTTGACTATGGAAGATACACTCTACTAAGATTTAAATTCGTTGACCACTTGATTTTCCTTTCCCTTTATATGCATAATTTCGAAGTGATATTCACTCAGAAACTCCAACCATCTAGTTTTTCTGGCATTTAGTGTTGGTTATCTAAACAAATGCTTCAAACCACAATGGTTTGTCCTTAGCTCAAATTTCTTACCCATAAGGTAATGTCTCAACAACTTTAATGCATATACAATCGCTGCTAAATCTAGATCATGGGTGGAATAATTTATTTCTTGCTCTTTTAGTTTTCCAGATTCATAGCATACCACATGATCCTTTTGACTAAAGAATCCACTAATCCCTTCCTTGCATGAATCAATGCACACAATAAAATATTCATTCGGATCTGCAATATTCAATATTGGTGCACTTGTCAATATTTTCTTCAATTGTTGAAAACTCTCTTCACACTTGGAAGTCCATTCGAACTTCACTCCCTTCTTTTGAAAATAAGTGATTGGACATGCAATATTTCAAATTCCTTTTATGAATCTTCGGTAATAACCGACAAGACCCATGAATGATCTAACCTCGGTCACATTCTTTGGTGCTAGCCATCCTCTAATGGCCTCTATCTTTTCAGGATCCACTGCTATCCCATTTGTTGAAATGATATGCCCTAAGTAGTGAATCTTCTTTTGGTAATAGATGCACTTACTTACCTTAGCATACAATTTATGCTCTTTTAAAACTTGCAACACCATTCTTAAATGTTGCTCATGCTCCTCTTCTAACCTACAATTTATGCTCTCTTAAAACTTGCAACACCATTCTTAAATGTTGTTCATGCTCCTCTTCTAACCTAGAGTAGACAAGTATGTCATCTAGGAACACAATCAAAAACTTATCCAGGTACTCCCTAAACACTCCATTCAGTAGGCACATAAAGACTGTTGGGGCATTTGATAGTCCAAATGGCACTACTGTGAATTCATAATTCCCATATCGTGTTCTGAATGCAGTCTTGCTGATTTCTTCTTTCTTTATCCTTACTTGATGATATCTGGATCTCAAATAAATCTTGGAAAATATTATTGCAAATTTTAGTTGATGAAAGAAATCATCAATTCTAGGTAAATGATACTTGTTCTATATGGTGACCTTATTCAACTATCTGAAATCAATACACAACCTCAAGGTTCCATCTTTCTTCTTTACAAAAATAACTGGGGCTCCCTAAGGTGACACACTTGGGCGTATATACCCCTTCTTTAACAACTCTTCAAGTTGCATCTACAACTCCTTCAATTTTGGTGTACCCTTTCTGTATGGTGTCTTGGACACTGGGGCAACTTTTGACATCAAATAAATAGAGAAATCAATGCCTCATTTTGGTGGAAACCCTGGGATTTCTCAAAACACATCCTCAAAATCCTTTAATATTGGATGGTCTTCATTGATTTCCACTTTATCTATGGCATCCTCTTCCATATGGGCTGCAAAAATCTGACATCCCTTCCTGAAACTCTTTTTCAGCAGCATAGCTGAAATCTCTTTAACAATTACATCTTTTGGAATGCCCTCAATCTTGGCTTGCTTCCCTTCTTCGTCAAGACATGTGATTGTCTTGATGTAACAACCTAGGACATGATGGTGTTTTTCCAACCAATCCATGCAAATTAGACAGTCATCTGAACCCAATGGTATGATGTTTACATCTACCTTTGTGCTAAGTCCATTCATGTCTATCAAACAATATTTGACCAACTCATTGATTTTCCTCTTAACCCTTGTGGCTAACTGAACTAACTAATATTTTTTATGCTTACTTCTTTGTAAATGAAATATTGAAATAATGTTAGCATTTATGTGACTCTGGCTAGCTCCAATATCAATTAAAATTGCTATGGGTTGCTTATCAATCTTACCTTCCACTTCAATCATGGGAGACCGATGCTCTTCTTGCATGTTTTCCAAGGCTACATAAATTTGTGGCATGCTTCCTCCCATGTCTTCAACTATTTCAACCTCTTGAATGTTTTGGACAGTCCTCATTATTTCTCCTTTGTGGGGGAAATCCCTATCTAAATGATTTCCCTGACATCCCCAACATTGTACAAGTTGTTACCTTGGCCTTTTCCCAACTGAATTTGCATTCTTTTTCTCATTTTGGGTTGCTTGACCTTGTTGATTTTCTTGGGAGTTGTTCTTGAAAAATGGTGGCTTAAAACCTTTCTTCCTTTGTTCATTTTCCCCTTTTATCTTGTCATTCCAAGCCTTTTGGAAAACTGGCTTTCCTTTGCTTTGCTCATAAAGATGCTTGGATCTCCTTATGTCTTCCTCCAAAGTCTTGGGGTTATCATATTGAATCTTGTCACCATAGAAGGAGGCTAACCCACTTAGAAACCTTTGGATTTTGACCTTCTCATCCTTGATGAAGTCAACATACTTCAACAATTCAAAGAACCTTTTCTCAGACTCCTCCATTGTCATGGTTCCCAATTTGAGTTCAAATAACTCTTTCATATTTATTTCATAGTAATGCTCAGACAAATATTTACCTTGGAAATATCCTTTGAACTTGCTCCATGAGATCATCTTCTCATCAAGGTTCTTGGCTTGCTTAAGCTAATCCCACCACATGGCTTCCTTTTCTTGCAAGTGGTAGGTTGCAATTCTATATTCTATCCATGAGGGTTAATCATGTAGTTGGAAATATTTCTTCATCTCCAACAACCAAACTTCAACCTCTTCTTCTTTCCTATTCTCACCATTGAAATTTGGTGGCTTAATCTTCTTGAGTTCACCTTGCAAGATGTTTGCCTCAAGCCTTCTCCTTTTCCTTTGGAAAAGAGACACACTTAGGCTGCTCTCTGGCCCTAAAATTGCACAAGTTCTTATGGTGGATTGCCTTGGATAATGATGGCACCTTCTTCTTCTTGACTTCTTATCATTTCCAGGTTCATCCCTTTTGCTATGGGATATAGATGTTGACACTTGTCTAGCACTAACTGCTTTCTTAGTGCAAGATTCCTTGTTAACTTACTTATGCAAAAAAATTAAGCTCTAAAGTATCTTTTCCCGAGCCTTTATAATCCTTCCATTATCATCTCTATATATTTTCCCTTCCCTACGAAGGCTTCTCATAGTGACAAACTCTTGCCTATCGCTTCTTCCATTTAACTCTGTTTCAGCATTCCCCATACTGACATGCAGACCTATGATTTATTCCTCATGGCTGTAAGATCCCTTATCATCCTCTATAACTCCAGTCCTCATATAAGAACCAAAGTTTCCTTCTTGTACCTCTAATTATGCAAGAAATGTGATGTAATAATTATTGTTAGACATGCATAGCATAAAACATTTCATCATATAAAATGCAGTTTGTTTCTTCATCAATTTATGAAGGACACATTGCACCAATTCAAATTTTATTTCCTTGATGCATTCCTCTCTAAAACATCTTTCCAACGGCTGTACCCATGCCTCAATCTGAGTCCTAAGCGAAGAGTTACAACAATTACATGCTACAATTTGCACCCTTTTACTGCTACAAAAATCTATTTATTAATTTATGAAAGATTTTACTGTCCAAATCAAAGTTATGGGTGGACTGATGTCTTTTACTCCTCAATACCTTTCTAATGACTATTTTTTTTTCCCAAATCTGATCTCTGAGTTGAACATTATGGTTTGAAGAAGTTTAGGTTGTTTTACCCAATTTATCCTTGTATGTTATAGGTGCCTTATTTCTCTTCCTGCACATTTTCAAGTACCCATAACCAAAATCTTATTTCATCACTGGGTTCTATGGGTCATAATATTTCCATCGACTACTCCTATGCCCCAAATGGACTCCTGAACATGGAGTTATGCCCTTTGGAAGTAAAACTTGTGCTAAAATTTTACTCTCACTGTTTTGGCTGTAACTTTCTCATACAAACTTAGTTTTGTGAACCATTTAGCTCATTGGATAGCTCTCTTCAAGTTATTTTATTTGATATGTAGAGACATAGTCTACTATGGTACACTCTGTTCTTGTGGGTTTTGATTGGCTAAAAACATCGTTTTGGCCCTAAAAAATGCTCCACAAGTTAATGACCTTAACAAACCCCAAACAAATCGCATAAAATTGATTGTTTTACTATGTTAACAACCCTTTAAATCTTACCCATTGATCTCAAATCAAGGGAAACAATGACCATTGATCTGAATCTATAGACCATCGACGATTTATATCCTCCTTTCGACACATAAAACATTTTTCCCAAATTGTCGATTCGATCGTCGACTGTCGGTCCATTTCCCTGACACCTGATTTGCACACATCGCTAAACTTTCCAACTTGATTTTAGACCATCGGTCATTGGCGATCCTTGTTGGATGACAAACACCCCTCAAATTCGGTCGATCCCCGACCATCGACCTTCAACTGATCCTTGGTTGACGTGGCATGACACGTCGATACCAATGTGCCATGCCACACCATCTTGAGGTATCAACTTGGCTGACGTTGCACGACACATGGAATATGACGTCATTATCCTCTTCCCTTCATCGGTCATTGATCGATTCTCTTAGACGACCCAAACAACTTGCTGAATAGGTCGATGCCCAACCACCAGCTCATCGACCATCGATGATCTCTCTTGCATGTTTGAAACACTTTGGTGGATTTGGCCAACCCCTAACTGTAGACCATCGATGGTCAGAGATGTCTCATGGTTGAATCAACTCTTAGCCCAACTCTGTCGATTCGACCATCGACCATTGACGAACTTTGTTGGTGAACTTCATCACTTGGAAAAATTTCGACCAAAACTTTAGTTGATCTAGACCGTCGATCTATTACCCAAAAATGATCATGGCCATTGATCGTATCAACTTCTCCCAACTTTGTCGACGTCCGTCCATCGATTGTCGACCATCGACATTTTCTCTTGGAAAATTTCTAACACTTCGCCAAACTCGCCGATCTAACCATTGGTCATCGACATATTATGTTGTCGAATCTCACACTTAGAAAATTTCAACAAAAACCTAGGTGAATCTGAGTCGTTGATATGATTTATTTTTTAAATGGACGAAAACAAATATTGACTGTTGATTCGCTCAACCTTCCAACCGAACGATACCTTAGGGATTTTTAAATTTATTTAAGTGAATCTCGATCATCAATCTCCAAATCAAACATGATCTCAACCATCGATTCACTGAACTTTAATAACAATAAATCAAAATTGGTTAACTATAGTCATTATCAACATCAAAATTTAATTTTATATATATATATATATATATATATATATATATATATATATATATTCACTACATTTATTTATATATATTAAAAAAATGTTTTCAAATTCTTTTATATAAAAAAAATAATTTTCAAAAATAATATTAAAATGTTTTTAAATTATAACTAAATAAAAACTATATGCAAATTATAAATAAAAAAATATTAAAATATTTTGAAATTGTAATTAAATAATATATTTATTCATTAACAAAAAAGAAAACCATTATAACAAACTATAATTTACAAAATAGTTTTTAAAATTTAATGCTTTATCATAAAAGGAATAACAAAATTCATTCATTATATTTTTGAACTTAACATTTAACTATAATTTACAAAATAGTTTTACAAATTTAATATTTTATCATAAAAGGGAATTAAAAAAAAAACATTCATTGTATTTTTTAACTTAGCATTTAAGAATTATTTTATAAAATAATCTTGCAAAATTCAACATTTTATTCATTTGGAATTAATAAAGATCACTCAATATCTACTTTTAAAGTTTCAAAATGTATGACTATTCGAAGGTTAAAATTAGTTTTAAAAAATAGTTTCTTTCATTTGGAATTATATCTATTTTTAAAATTTCAAAATGTATTATTATTATAAGGTTCAAATTAGTTTAAGAAAATAACTATAACAATTATAAAAATAAAATCTACATCACATTTACACAAAATTAAAATTAAGAAAAAGATTTTATATACGTTTCCCAACAACGCATAATATAAACCTTCGGCCATACCACTTCAAAACTATATGAATAATAAGCATAATTTTTTAAAGGATTCAATATAGACACTTTTAAGCTACCATTTACTTCTCACATCTACCCATGTAAGCTCTAGGTGCCCTTCTTAATCATTAAGTTAAGTTATGTGTTGGAGTCATCTACTCATATCACTAAGTTAAGTTATGTGTTGGGGTCATCTTCACCTGCAGCTAGGATACTAAGTACTTCAAGAAAATTAACATTTACTAGCAAACAAAATCCACAGTGGCTCAAGTGGTTGAAGAACATGGTATACAACAAAAAGCCATCCTTAATGACTATAATTTCTAGATCAAAGGTGTGAGGATTTGGTAAAAATTCCTTGGAACATGGAAGTAATGGGGAAGAAGAAGAATCAACAAGACCAAACACCCATGATTTATGTGGAATATGAATTTTAAGAGGAAGACTAAGTGATACAACATATGATCCCAACACTAATTTTCTTTTTTGATCTTTCTCTTTTATGCCAATTATGAGAAAAAGATTAAAAAACATAGTGTCTACTCTGAAACATTTTAGAAGGTCGGTGGAGGTGGCTGGATGGTAAAGTCATTTTTGCAATGAGGTCAGGTCTTGTGCTCAAACCCGAGCAAGGACATGGTCTATGTGTGGAACAAAGCTTAACAGGGCCAAGGCCACATACCTTTTTGAATGATAATATTTTTTTGACAAGTAGGTACTGGTGTGGCTAGGGTTTGACAGACATTGTCTCAAAACTGTACATAATGGTTACCAAAGGGGGCAGGAATGGCACCCCTTCATACAAGCAGGTAGTGGTGGATAGGGGGAAAGGCCCACAAGGCATGGGGCTCAAAGCTCCGCTGACGAGCAGCTCGGGATCAGGACCGGAAAAGAACCGGGAGAGCAACCAGGAAAAAAGGGAGCACGTGGGGGAGGAAACTAGAGAAACCCATAAGGTTACATAGGAACCAACGAACCCCAGTGGGGTAGATGGGTGAAACCCCTGTAAAACTAAAACAACAATAATACCCAAGGTTATTTTGGAAGACCCACAACCGCAACTATATCGGGACCAAATGAAGACGCATGCGCTAATCTGCAAGTTCATGGGGTTGTGGCCCAAATAAAGAACGCTGCACAACTAGATAAAATATCAATGGAAGCCAAGTGGGGAAGTGGAACTCCACCTAGGCTTGAAAGGATTCTTCACAACAGTTTTCATGAACCTGGAGGACAGGGATAAAGTCTTTGATGGGGGGCCCTACTTCCATGCCTCAACAAGGTTGTACATGGAGCCATGGAAGGAAAAATTCTCCCCAGAGAAAGAAACCTTTAAAAATGTCCCAATCTAGCTGAGGTTTTACTCCTTACCGCTAGAATACTAGTTATCATCCACCTTTGAAGAAATCGGGAACAAACTTGGAAAATATGTTAAGACATCAGAAGCAACCCTAAAAGGGAGACATACATCCCATGCAAGAATATGCATAGAGATGGATGTGTCGGGGGCACTCCTGGAAGCTATAAGAATAGAATTTAGGGATGAGGAATGGATAAAAAACATCGATTATGAGCAGATCCCATTTAGATGTAGAATATGCCATAAGCATGGACACTTAATCAGAGAATGTCCACTCAATAAAAAACAAGAATTGAAAAACACCAAAGCATAGCAGGATGAGGATGGGTTTGTAAAACCGAACCACAGAAACAGGGCAGACAAGAAACCAAGCAAAGGCCCAAAAAACACCAACTCGGAAGCTAGGGCTAGACCAGAAATATGGGACAAAGCCAACCAAGGGGAAGAAGGAGGAAAGGAAAAAACAAATGACAGAGTAACTAAGGAACAAGGAACTCAAGAGAACACTGATATTCCAGACAATAGGAGAGAACAGGGAGGTAGTGCAACTCCTATGGAAGGAGGAATTGAAGACGCCAACACCCCAATGCAGAAGGTAGATGAAGATTCAGAGATGAAACCAAGCGAGGTAGGCACAGAAGACCCTAATCTCAAAGACATTGTGGAAAGGGAGGGCATAGATCTCCCAAACATCCTGGAGCAGTGAAAAAAATAGGGAGTAGATAATGTGCCGACGGAGCAACTAGATTGTATCCAATATCTCTTCCTTCTAAGGGGGGAATCAAAATCTAGAGGGACCAAGCGTACGCATGGTGATATCGAAAACCTAGGAATCAAATCAGGAGAAGTAAACCCACAACATTCACCCAAGAAGACGAGATGGAAGAAAGGAAGGAAATCAAACAACGTAGCCCTACAAGAACTAGGAGCCCTGCTGATAAATTCAGGTAAGATCAAGAAACTCTTTCCCAAATCCCCCCCACATATTTAAATGAATATTATAACATGGAATATAACAGGCCTAAACAAACCATGAAAGAAAAGAATACTTAAAAATAGATTAAGGAAGGAGCAACCTGACCTCTGTTTTATTCAAGAGACAAAATGCACCGTAGACAGAATGGAAACAATCAGTAAAAAATATTGGAACAAGTACCAGATGTTGGTTGTCGAAGGAAAACAGATGGTAGGCGGTATTCTCACGTTATGGAATCCCTAATCACGTAACCTATTAGCCATTGAAGCTACAAGACACACACTCTCAGTTAACATGAAAATTATAGGCAACATAGAGGCAGTCCTATGCACCAATGTGTATGGTTCCCAGAAGTTGGAGGAAAAAAATAAAATGCTCAAAGACCTAGAAAATATAAAGGCTAGATACCACAACCTCTACTAGATCTTGGCAGGAGACTTCAACATAATCACGACAATTGCAGAGAAAAAACGGGGCACCAAGAGATTGGCTAGAGATGCAGAAGTATTCTCAACTTTCATTGATACAATGGAGATGGTAGACATCCAAACCATCGATGGCCAATTCACCTGGAATAACAAATGAAGTAACCATTTCCAAGTAGCTACAAGGCTAGATCGATTCATGGTGTTGGATTCCATCATTCTGTAGGGACTAACCTTAGAATGCAACATTCTTCCTTGGGGGGGTTCAGACCATTGGCCAGTCAAATTGGAAGCAAACTTCCAAACCACTCCGAAGAACATGCCTTTCAAATTTGAGAAATTTTGGATCGATCATCCCACCTTCAAGGAGCACATCAACCAATGGTGGTGGGAGGAATTACCAGATCAAGGGACAAGGATGTTCAAACTTTATAAGAGACTCAAGTACATCAAACAGAAACTCAAAGAGTGGAACAAGGAAATCTTTGGGAACATAAGCCAAGATTTTTTTTTTATTGAGGATAGAATGAGGAGACTCTGGGAACTTTGCATAGATGAGGGTTACACAGAGGACTGGAAAAGAGAAGAGATCCAAATGACCCAGGAATGGGAAGCAAGATGCCAGCAGGAAGAAACTCTCTGGCGTCAAAAGTCTAGAATCAGGTGGCTAAAAGAGGGGGAGAGAAACACCAAGTTTTTTCATAGAACCACCATTGCAAGACGAACCCACAATAAAATCCTGAAAATAAGGGATCGAGATGGGATTGAGAGAGAATCCCACAAGGAAATTGAAAATACACTGGTCAATCACTTTCGGGGGATAGCCTAGGAACCAAACAAAGATAGAACTGAGGCCATACAAAGGATAATGCAACACATCCCCAAACTGGTCATAGAGGAACAAAATATCAACCTAAACAAACCGATAACAAAGGAGGAAATCAACCAAGTGGTTCAGGAGATGCCCAATGGAAAGGCTCCAGGCCCGGATGGCTTCACAGTGGAATTTTTCAAAGCTTGCAGGGAAGTGGTTAAACATGACATTTATGAGGTGGTGGAAGACTCCAGAAGATCGTCCTCCATCTTGAAAGATTTAAATTCCACAATGATCACTCTAATCCCGAAAGAAAATGAAGCAAGGACCCCAGATAGCTACATGCCGATAGCTCTATGAAATTTTGTTTACAAGATAATCTCCAAAGTCATAGCCAATAGACTGAAACCACTTCTTGACACTCTGATTTCACAGGAGCAGGTAGGTTTCGTAGAAGGAAGAAAAATCCTAGATAACATCATCGATTCTCATGAAGTTATACACACGCTAAAAATCCAAAGGAGAGGGGGGATGATAATCCAAATTGACCTGGCAAAGGATTACGACAAGATTAGTTGGTACTACATGGCCAAAACACTGGAAGCCTTTGGGTTTGAACAACACTAGATCAACTGGTTTGTCAATCTAGTCTCAATGACAAGCCACTCGCTCCTAATCAATGGAGCCCCAACAAAACCCTTCTGACCTTCAAGAGCCATCAGACAAGGAGACCCTCTGTCCCCTTTCCTATTCATCCTGATGATGGAAGGGCTCAACAGAAGCATAAAAAGCGCAACTGCAGCAGGGGAACTAAAAGGAATCAAACCTTTCGAAGACTTTCCAACCTCCACACACCAACAATTCGTGGATGACACCCTTCTCCATGGAACACCCACAGTCAAGGAAGAAAAAACCTATAAAATAATCTTAGAAGACTTTGGGGAAGCCTCAGGGGCAGAGATCAACCACTCCAAATCTATTATCTATTTCTTCAACACTAATCCTGCAATCCAGAAAAACCTAGCCAACATTTTGTGGTTTGAATGCAAAATGCTCCCAATGAAATACTTGGGAATCCCCCTAACAGACAGAGCTTACAACATGGCAATGTGGGAAGGAGTGACCAACAAATTGTAGGAGAGGGTAAAAAATTGGACCTACAGAGCTCTCAACTTGGAAGGGAGGATTATCCTCACCAAAGAGGTCCTACAAGCAATTTCGACGTACATGATGTCAGTGTTTCCGGATCCCAAAGGAATATTAAAAAAGATAAGAGCCCTCCAAAGAGATTTCCTATGGCGAGGCACTGAAAATAAAAAAAAATGGGACCTGGTAGCCTAGGAGAAGCTGTGTCGATCAAAAGGCAAAGGTAGACTGAGGCTACAAGACCCATAGGTAACCAACGACACCTACGGGGTAAAACTCTGGTGGAGATGGGTCAAGGACAAATTAGTGTCATGGGAAAACCTCTGGAAGGCCAAGTATGCCCTTTACATCAATGATCAAGACCGAATTTGATTCATGGGAACAAGGGAGGGATGGACCATCTAGAATCTCGCCTGGCGTAACAAGCACTGGATTCATAAACACAACTTCTGGGAAGTTAGGAATGGTCAAACTACCAGATTCTGGGAGGATGCATGGCAACAAGAACCCAGAATGGAAAATCAAAACAGGGAGGAGCTCCAATAGGAAATGACTACGCAAGGAAAAAAAACAATCCATCACTACTGGTAGCCAAGAAATGATAGCAACAGATGGAGGACCTGGGACAAACTCAATCCACAAAACAAAGATTGTATCACAACTCCAACGAAAGAGGTGTAAGAGGAATTGGAGAAAATGAAAATCAAAATCTCAGAGGACGAGGACCAATTAAAGTAGGATAGGGAAAATGGTGAAGAATTCAACCTAAAAGAAGCATGATTTTACATCATGGACCAAGTTCAGGAGGACCTGACGCAACAATGGGGAAAAATCTGGAGCAACCCCCAATGGCCAAAAATCAAAATGTTCAAATGGTTAGTTCTCCACAACCGAATCCTAACCTGGGAAAACCTTAGGAAAAGGGTCTACATAGGCCCTTCTCGTTGCCACCTCTATGAATCTAAGGAGGAAACAACCAATCACCTCCTTGATGAGTGCAGTTACACAACATAGCTTTGGGACTGGGCGACATGCATCTACCGAAAGTCCAATAGGGTCTATGGCAACATCAGCGCAACCATCAAAAATTGGAACGAGATCTACAATGAAAATGAAAAGGTGAATCTCTCTTGGAACCTAATGCCAGGGATGATCATCTGGTAAATATGGAAGGAAAGGAATCAATGCATCTTCAGGAATGAACGCCTACCAGAAGGAAATATCAAGGATGCAATTATTGCAAAAATATGTGAAACGGTGCATAGTCGCAACTGTAAGAAGGAAACAACACAACCCAGAGGTCAGGACTCACGCATCCTGGATATTTTTCACCTAAAAAAAGGGCACAATAGTGCAACGGTAGGGCGGGATCCACAACTTGAACTAGGACCCCCCCTCCATTAGGATTCCTCAAATTAAATTTTGACGAGGCGGCAAAAAGGAAACCCAAGAGTGGTAGGGATGGGAGGGGTGATCAGAGACAGTGATGGCAACAACATCCAGATGTATGATGGAAGTATGGGTCACTCAACCAACAACGCAGCGAAATTTGGAGCCCTGGAGCTTGGCCTTGAAATCCTAAGACATGAAGGGATGGAAAACATTATAGTGGAAGGTGACTCCACCTTGGTCATCAATATGGTGAAGAGACTCCAGAATGGTACTAGAGTGGGCAAGGTTCAGAGACACTGGCGCCTGGCACTCTCCCTACAGAAAATCTAGGAGCATCTAAAAACTATGAACACAATGGAGTTGTGCTAGGTCCGTAGGTCGACAAATGGCCTGGCGGATAGACTAGCCAAAGAGGGAGTTGGCAAGGAAGGTTCAGAACTAGACACTACCTAGACCTGCCTCCTGAATGACAAACTCAAAACCGACTACATCCATTTAGCAACAAAAGACCGTGAAGGTAGGTCCATATAAAGTGAGGTACCAACATAGAAATTGTGACAGACCAAACAGGATGGTGAGGATGAAGCGCATGCATAGGAAGAAGAATTCCCTCGGAAATGAAATAACGAACAACCCACAAAGGGTGTCAAGAATGGAGCAGGTGGCAAAATATGCAGAGGGTACCTTCCAAACTCTGGTTGTGCCGAAAGGAAAGGTGACCATCACCTGCTAGGAAAATGAAATCAAAGAAAAATGCAAAGGCAAAGCTTAGGAGGCACTAGCACAGGAAGCGAACTAGGTAACTAATCCGGGGGCCATGCAACCCAGGGAAACCCTCTACCACAAAATAGTGGAGATGGTGTGGCTAACAAAGACGATGATCGACAAAGTGAGCTCGGAAATGGAAGAAGCTAGATGGGAGGATAATTGGGATCACAAGGAAATATTGAATGAAATTATGAGTTGCCTCAGTAGCCTGGAAACCATTACAAAACTGTTAGTTGAGGTAGAGAAGGATCAAAATTCCAAGCTGGAGTAGTTGGCTTCTCAATTTCATCTCTATCTGCACTATGTTCATCACATGGACATCACTCCAGCCAACAGCCATGTAGCACCTGCCCACATCAGGAAGACGCACATGATCGCACAGAGGGAGGACAAGAAGAACCAGGTGGATGACGAGAAGAAACACATTATTGTCTTGGATGAATGAATGGTTAGTCGAATTGTTAGTTCAACCACTAGTCTCAATATCACTTTTTTCCTTTTATGTCTATGTAACTTTTCCTTTTCAAACTGGTTATGGTGGGACTGGCCTATTTTTCCCTGGTGACAGACCAGCCCCACCCCATGCATATAGGAATAAGCGCAACTCGGGAATCCCTGGTCTGGTTTCCTGCTAGGCAAGCTAGGAGCCCCCTTTTTTGTATTATAATCTACTTTGCAGTAATATAACTTCTCACATTTACTATGAAACATTTTAGGAGAAGTAAAATTTGTTTATACTTTATTATCATATGGTTATGTTTATACTCTTCCTCAACACATAGTTATGTTTATATTCAAATGATATGTATAGGAGAACTTTGAACGAAAATAATGTTATTTTTTTAGTTTAAAAACACCATTAATATTTTGGATCCATTGAAATTTTAGTTTCCTTGTTGACTATACTTTTTAGTTTACAATATTAATAAAGGAATGATAGTAACTTAAAATAATAATGCTTTTAACTTGTAACAGTTACATTTTTAAAGTAATATTTTTATTACTCCTCAAAATATTAGCATAGCATATGTTAGGATAACTTTGTTTTCTATACTACTTTTATAAAATTATTTTGTTAACTCTCTTTTGGATTGAAATAACTTTTAATTTCTTGTGAAAAATAGTAGTTGTGAGATGCCTATTCTTAAGAAAAGTTGTTTCAAAAACAAGAGTTGTGAGATGTCTATTGTTGAGAAAAGTTGCCTTAAATTATAGTGTCGATGGACCCTTTAAACTCAATGAAATTAAGTGGTTTAGCTATAACTTTGAAGATGATTGTGAGGTGGAAAACATGTATTTCTAAATATTTAATGTTAAAGTATTTTTTGAAATGTTAAAAGTAATTTTGAGTAATAGTGACATTTTGTCAATGTGTTTTTGAGTTTTTGTTTTGTAGGTAAATTTCAATAAAATTTTAAGATCAAAAGAACAAATATATATGTTGACTGTTAGTTTTGAAGATTTTATTGATTATGTTTAACTCTTTGATTTTGTTGGTTCTAGGATATCTATAAAAAAACATATGAACAAGAGAGAAAACAACAAGAAGCAATCAAAGTAGAGGATAACACTTACCTACTCATCAAAGAAGAGAATAAGAGCACAACCACAAAAGATGTTTAGCCTCCTACCTTACTTTGAACACGAGCATTGGCTATCTAATTCTTTGTGTCAATTCATTGGAAGGTCATGTGTCCCCATTCAAGTGCATCTAAGAATTCTACTAGTTCACCTCACAAGAAGATTTATTCAATGAGAATTCCTTAGTTGTGACACTAAGTATCTATTTATTAAAATTCCCAATGTAGAATTAAAATAAAGCTAAGTACGAAAATGAAATCTAATCTATGAATTAAAAAAAAATCTATTCTAGATTATTATAAAAGGTTACAAATTTTTATATCCTCAAAATGTATTGTTTACAATGATTTTAAACCTAAAATCAAAATGTTTGTATTATATCTTTTCACATGAACATACATTAAATGTTTAAATGTATTATATCTTTGTATAAAGATGTTCCACCAACCAACCATAACCTTTCTATATAGGCAAACATTAATCACTATGTAGTCTCTTTGTTAAAATGAACTTTGATAGTGACATATTCCAAAGGTGTTGCTAGACATTGTATAGTGGTTAATATTTACCTTCTATATATTGTCTTATTTTAAATAGAAAGTTTTACAATAAAATGAAAATAATTCAAGAAGATTCTTTTAATGAGATATTGTTCTTCCATCATGTGAACAAGCTTCATCTACGATTCAAAGTAAGCTCCTCCAATGACTTTGAAGATTCTCCCTCCATAATTCTCCCCATGAATTTATCTCCTCCACAAATAAAATCTTGGCACTCACATTCATGTGAGTGACAGTCAAGAATATTCTTTTGATTGGACAAGATTCTTTCATTGTGATTGGAAAAGATTCTTTCATTGTGATTGGACAAGATTCTTTTTTGTATTAAAAACAAGCTCCCCCAAAGACTTTTAAGACACCACCACCATAGTTCTCCCAAGGAGTTTAACTCTTTTAATACAAAAAAATCGTAGTCACATCATTGTCATCTAAAGCAATGTCATTGCTTGAGATGAAAAAAATATTTGTCCCCTCTTGTGACATTCAAAACTTTGATCTCTTTCAATCAAATCAAAGAAAACTCCTCGACACAACCTCCATAATCCTCCCAAGGAGTATAACTCCTTCAATAAAACAAATTTTGCAATCACATCATTGTCATCTAAAGCAATGCCATTGGTTGAGATGAATAAAATATTTGTCCTCTCTTGTGACATTCAAACTTGATCTCTTTCAATCAAATCATGTCATTTAAAGTTCTCCACAAACATTCAAATCTTTGAACTCTTCAAATCAAATCCTCAAGTAGCCAATAAAAATAATATATGTAGTTAAATACATATTAATGGTTGAGACGAATAAAAACATCTCTAGTAACATTTTAAATTTTGATCTCTTCTAATCAAGTATTGTGATTTGTCTTTTCCACTAACACTTGAAGCTTTGGCCTCTTCAAATTTTAATTAGTTTTGATTTAGACAATAATAAAAATAATATATGGAGTTAAATATATATATCATTCTTTCATGTTTGTCCTTTTCTATGTTTTGTTTTATCTTTTTTAATATCAAAAAGAAAAGAAGTGCACATTCACCTTATGATATGTTTTTATTGTATCCCATCTTCCTAAGAGTGGGGTAGAGGTTGAAACTACACATTTAACATTTTATATATTTGTGTTGGATTTTTATGAGAAAGAAAAAGATATAACTAGATTTCCACATGGAAAAATTCCACATACTAGAGAGAGGTAATGCGAGTGATGGGATGGTGCGACAATGATCGTGTGTGTAATGAGGGGTTGTCGATGATGTGGAAGAGACGATGGATATTTGGAGATTAGGTGGAGGAGGTTTCAAGGGGTTGTGGGGGAGGGAGAAGTCCCACAAATGTGTATGTGAAGATGGTGGGGAGGAGCCTCCTAACCATGGATTGTGATAAGAAGGGAGATTGAGTAGGTTGGGGTAAGCCTTAGAGGAGGCTCATTGTCATGGGAAGGAGGACATGTGGGGGTGAGCAGGGTGCTCCCCCCATGGAAATCCTACATACAAGAGCTTGCAAGGGTTGGATAATGGTCCCCTTGGCGGAGTTGAAGAACTCCATTGGTTGACATAAAAGAAATAATTGATGGTAGAGGGGAAGGAGAATGGAAAGTAGAGGGAGGGAAGCTCTCCTCCTCAAAATATCAAAACATTTATTAGATAAATAACTAATGAAAGGTCGTTAGAGGAGCGGGGATCATAGATTATTGAAGAAGGAAATATCTACTCACTTTGTTAAATGACCCTCATTTCACCATTATCATAATGTACATTAAAATTGTACATTTTAATCAAGAGTACAAAATAGAGATGTAATTACAATTTGCACATAGTAAACAAACTACAACTACTACATAACTCCAACACATGTACAACTATACCTAATTATACTCATTCTACATAATACATTTATGCTATTACAAACAACATCCCAAAATAATAATATTTATTTTTTATCAACTTATAAAAACATAACTTTTAACTCAACAAAAAATTAAATCTTAAACCTACAACCTTCCATGCGAATTGATAATTAAAACTTACCATTATACTAGAAACATGAACTCTTCTTATAGCTGTGAATGAAACTTTCTGTTTTGAAAACAAAATTATATAATATATAATTGAGAAATTTTCCCATTGAAAAAAAGAACTCTATCAAATAAATCAGATACCATGATTTTAATGTAATGGAATACTCTCCAACTATCATTAATATTGTAAATTCTGCAAAATTGTTTATCATTCCCCGAAAAAAAATCTCCTCCCTAAAACAAACCACATGCAAATACTAAATCTTTTTATAATGATATTAATGATTATCCTCTATGTGAATGTGGTGGACATGAGGGGAGAACTAGTGGGTTGTCTCTTCGTAAATGCGATTAGTTTTGATTTGAGTGTACCATGTGTAACTCAACCCAAATCACTCAAGTTTGAATCCACGTGGGTTGAATTTACGTTCTTTAGATGAAGGGGTCACGTGTCCAATTCACAAGAGTTACCATATTTTTACTATAATATTAAGGAAAAAATCAAATGACTTCTAAATTATAATCACTAAAATATTACGTTTTATTTGTAAATTTTATACTTTTCCATATTGTTAAAAAATTAACACCGAACTTTATACTTTTCCTAATATGTTAGCCACATATTAGCCATTAGTTCAAGGTACATGCTAGTTTCTAGGATGTATAAGTTGATCAATTAGAGTCAAAGTTCCACAAAATTTGAACTATTTGAATTTTGACAGAGCACATTAGGTGCATTATAATATGGTTGGAAGTAGATCTAACACATCATGAGATTAATGTGTTGTATCTTGGGAAATCATATTGGAAATACGATGGGTCTGTGACTAGCGTTTTTCTAGCTGTATACTCCATGTTTTTTTTTTTTTTTATCTCTTCTCCTGGTTTGCACATGAGGTAGGTTCTGAGACTGCTAATCGCCATCCTTCTCCATTGAATATTATTTTCCCCAGTTTTCTTCATTGTTGTGGTGCCTTTCTTCTGGATTTTATGCTGTGAGGAGTTTTTTCTCTTTGGTTGTTGCGGATCGAGCCCTCCTTTTTAGACGAGTCGGTTTTATTATGGTGGCCGGGTATTTTCATTTGCTGGTGAGTTTCTTTGGGTGATGCTAAGATTTCTCCTCCACTCTTTTTTACTCAGATCCATCATTTTTTACACAGATCAGGTATTCTGCTGGACAGAGGTGCTTTTTTATCCCTATGAGGCTTTCTTTTCTTTCCTGCAGGCATTTGAGGTGTCTCCATCCGACCTCCCTCTCTAGTTTTGGGGTCATTTTCAGGGTTTGATGCATACCATGAGCTTCCTATTCATGGTTTCAAAGTTTGAATGTCAAATTTCATATTTGTTCGGCCAAGGTTTGGAGTTTTTGGGCCCTGTATTATTCTTGAGAGGATTATATGCCTCTCAGACCTGGTCCAACCTACTTCTAGGTTCTCTTTGGAGGATAGCTTGTCTGCCTTCTTTGGGCTTGGGTTTCTTGGGGTTTTCTTTTTCATTTTTACCTTCATGTGACATATCATTCCTCGTGCGTGCGTGGATATGGGTTTGGGTCTTGGTGCATGAATCTCCCACTTTTTGATGCTCCTGGTGTTGTGGTTCCTTTCTCTGGTTTTGTTGGTTGTTCAGGGTTTGATGTATGCTCAGTTCTGGATTCTTTTGGTGGATGTCGATGGTTTGCCTCCTATCTGGTGGGGGTTTTGCCTGAGCTTTGAGGTCCTATCCTTGGGCGTGTGGTGTTGTGTGAATGGCACTTTGAGGTCCTTGGAGAGGGTGTGCAGTTTCTGAACTTCTCGGTTGGTCGTGGTCTACTTCAATGTTGTTTCTTTGTGGTTTTGTCATATTGAGAGTTTTCATACCTCTCTGACCTGGTCCTTCTAGCCACCAGGGCTTCGTTTGGATTGCTTTTTTGGGTTTATTTATTTGGCGGGAATTCTTGATCGGAGATTTTCGGTCTCTTTGGGGTTTATTTTTCTAGTTCTTGTTTTTTTTTTTTTATTTGTGTCTT
>JZKD02S1704151.1:1021817-1038693 GCA_000966675.3 Picea glauca
GCAACCTCCTTTTACCCCACTTAAATGTTCAAGTACAAGATGATTCAAAATGAAAATGTCTCCTTGGTATATATAGGAGACTAGGAGGTATATTTACAACTAATGGCCTAAAGCTAACATAAATAAAATAACATTACTAATATAATATGCCCCAATTAAGGGGTAATGAGCCAATATTAGGGCTTAAATGAGCCAATATTAGGGCTTAACAAACTGTTTTCCCAACCCATATGAATTTCCTCCTTTTGGCTAGCATATCTTGACTCACACTCTTCCCCAAGATGATTGTACTCAACCCTTATGTGCCCAATAACTTTGGGATGTGACCACTCACACCCACCCTCTTACATGCCTTCAATGATTGGCTTTGGGAACACTCAATCATAAATTGGAAGGTTCATATACAAATAGCAAATTTAGGAAAATGGGTTGAAATCAATATGCATGGGAAAATCCCCATTTGGACCCCTCTTGTCCATTTATCCTAGACACTCCCCTCTCTTGTGGATTAATCCATCCCCCATTTGTTTTTCATGTCCCCTTAGCAACTGGCACCACATTTTATTATTAAAACATTGAAATACAACTCACATATTACATCGCTTGGGCCATAGACACATATTATATCTACATAATAATTAATTAGAATGGGGATTATAGTGGGGATGTTACATTCACCCTCCCTTACAATTGTGCACCTTCCTCGGTGCACACTATGTCGATATACATATAAAAATTTACATTACAATACCTAGAAATAAAAATTCTGCAATTTAACAACTCCAGTTGCAGCAGTTCCAACGATAATATCATGTTCCTTTCAACTCATTGGCCCAAGGAATGCACCATTTGTTTATCAAAGATAACCCAAGGAATATACCTTTCTTTTATCATGGTTAACCCAAGGAATGAGTGATTATTTTATCAGTCCCCCCAATGTAGTTTTCTAGTACTCTGAGATGTGGTTCTGAAACTCTAGCTACTCAAAATAGAGTCTGGCATTTTGTCTTGTTCAAAATTGTCAAAACATTGCGGGTACTCTGTTCGCATGTTTTCTTCATGATCCCATATAGAATCCTCAGGACCGTAGCAGGTCCATTGAACCTTTACCAACCCTATGTCTTTGTTTCTGAGCACCTTGACCCTCCGATCCAGTATGCGTATTGTTTCCACTCGGAAATCCCCTTCATGCTCCACCTGGATCACATTCCAATCAATTATGTGGTTAGGTTCAGGCACATATTTATTTATTAATGAAACATGAAATACATTATGCACTCTCATGGATGCAGGTAATGCTAGCATGTATGCAACTGGCATTATCTTTTGTAATATTTCAAAAGGCCCATAATATCTCACTGCCAAATTTGGTCAAATTCCTAGTCTTAGTGAACTTTTCTTCGCTTTCACTTTCAAAAACACATGTTATCCCACTTTGAATTCTATGAAAACTCTCTTGTTGTCTGCATAGATTTTCTGCATATCTCGGGCAACCTTTAAATTTTTCTTTATCTTTGCCATCTGCTCTTCCATTTCTTTTGAAAATTCTGGCCCAACAACTGCTCTATCTGTTGGATTATCCTATCTCACTGGGGTGTTACATTTTTTTCCATACGATGCTTCAAATGAACTCATCTTCAATGAGAATTGATACCCATTATTGTATGCAAATTCAACTAAATGAATATATTCTTCCCACTTTGATGGTTGATCTATCACATACATTCTAAGCACGTACTCTATTATCCTATTAGTCCTTTATGTTTTCCCATTTGACTCTCTATGATACACTCTACTAAGATTTAAATTCATTCCAAATCCCTTGAACAAAACCTTCCAAAAATTGGATGTGAACTTTGGATCTCTATTTGAAACTATTTCTTTAGGAACTCCATGTAACTCGACAATTCCTTCATATATATTTCTGCAATATTTGTTGCATTATGTGTAGTCTTTACTAGAATAAAATGCACTTCCTTAGTCAATTTATCCACCACCACCATGATGGAATCATGTTGCTTCAATGTTCTGGGTAGCTTAGTAATAAAATCAATCGTGACAACTTCCCACTTCCATTTCAGAATGGGAAATGGCTATAGAAAACCTGTTGGGTATCTATGTTTTGTCTTCACCTTTTTGGTATTATAGACATCTGGCTATGTAATTATCCACTTCCTTTTTCATTCCTAACCAAAAGTATTGGCTTCTCGCAGCTGCAATTGTATTTTGATACCCTGGGTGCTCGACATATGGCACATTATAAATTTTCTTCAGAACTACATTTTTCAGCTCATTGGAATTCAACACATACACTTTTCCTTTGTACATGAGAATTCCATCTTCTTTCAGCTCATAAGAATTAAATTTCTGCTGAAAATTGCCTTGTTGTAATATCTCTTTTGCTTTTAAATAATGCTTATCTACATTTTCTGCTGCAATAATTTGTTCTTTTAGATCATTTCTGTACATGTTGATGGCTGCAATATGCACTTCATGAGCTCTCCTGCTAAGTGCATCGACCACTTAATTTTCCTTTCCCTTTATATGCATAATTTTGAATTCATATTCACTAAGAAACTCCAACCATCTAGTTTGTTTGGAAATTAGTGTTGGTTATCTAAACAAATGCTTCAAACCACAGTGGTTTGTCCTTAGCTCAAATTTCTTACCCATAAGGTAATGTCTCCACAATTTTAATGCATGTAGAATTGCTACTAAATCTAGATCATGGGTGGAATAATTTATTTCATGCTCTTTTAGTTTTCCAGATTCATAGCATACCACATGATCCTTTTGACTAAGGAATCCACTAAGCCCTTCCTTGCATGCATCAATGCACACAATAAAATATTCATTTGGATCTGCAATATTCAATATTGGTGCACTTGTCAATATTTCCTTCAACTGTTGAAAACTCTCTTCACACTTGGAAGTCCATTCAAACTGCACTCTCTTCTTTTGCAAAGAAGTGATTGGACTTGCAATATTTGAAAATACTTTTATGAATCTTCGGTAATAACTGACAATACCCATGAATGATCAAAGCTCAGTCACATTATTTGGCACTAACCATCCTCTAATGGCCTCTACCTATTCAGGATCCATTATGATCCCATCTACTAAAATGATATGCCTCAAGTAGTGAGTCTTCTTTTGGTAATAGATGCACTTACTTAGCTTAGCATACAATTTATGCTCTCTTAAAACTTGCAACACCATTCTTAAATGTTTCGCATCCTCCTCTTCTAACCTTGAGTAGACAAGTATGTCATCTATGAACACAATCAAAAACTTGTCTAGGTACTCCCTGAACACTCCATTCATCAGGCACATAAAGATTGCTAGTGCATTTGATAGTCCAAATGGCATTACCATGAATTCATAATTCACATATCGTGTTCTGAATGTAGTGTTGTTGTTGTCTTCTTCCTTTATCCTTACTTGATGATATCTGGATCTCAAGTCAATCTTGGAAAAGATTATTGCACATTTTAGTTGATCAAAGAAATCATCAATTCTTGGTAAATGATACTTTTTCTATATGGTGACCTTATTCAACTATCTGAAATCAATACACAACCTTAAGGTTCCATCTTTCTTGTTTACAAAAAGAACCGACGCTCCCCAGGGTGACACACTTGGGCGTATATACCCCTTCTTTAACAACTCTTCAAGTTGCATCTGCCACTCCTTCAATTTTGTTGTACCCATTCTGTATGGTGTCTTGGACATTGGGGAATCTCCTAACATCAAAACAATAGAGAAATCAATGTCTCGTTTTGGTGGAAACCCTGGGATTTCTCGAAAAACATCCTCAAAATCCTTTAATATCGGATGGTCTTCAATGCTTTCCACTTTATATATGTCTTCCTATTCCATATGAGCCGCAAAAATATGACATCCCTTCTCAAAAATCTTTTTCAGCCGCATAGTTGAAATCTCTCTAACAGTTACATCTCTTGGAATTCCATGAATCTTGCCTTGCTTCCCTTCTTCATCAAGACATGTGATTGTCTTGATGTAACAATCTAGGACATCATGGTGTTTTTCCAACCAAACCATGCAAATTATATGGTCATATGAACCCAATGGTATGACATTTACATCTACCTTTGTGCTAAGTCCATTCATGTCTATCAGACAATCTTTAAGCAACTCATTGATTTTCCTCTTATCCCTTGTGGCTTACTGAACTAACTAATATTTCTTATGCTTACTTCTTTGTAAATGAACTATTTCGACAATGTTATCATTTATCTAATTATGGCTAGCTCTAGCATTAATTAAAATTTCTATGGGCTGGTTATCAATCTTACCTTCCACTTCAATCATGGGAGACAGATGCTCCGCTTGCATGTTGTCCAAGGCTACATAAATCCATGGCATGCTTCCTCCCATGTCTTCAACAGTTTCAACCTCTTTAATGTTGTGGACATTCCTCATTATTTCTCCTTTGTGAGGGAAATACCTATATAAATGATTTCCCTCACATCCCCAACATTGTACAGGCTGCTTCCTTGGCCTTTTCCCAACCGAATATGCATTCTTTTGCTCATTTTGGGATGCCTGACCTTGTTGATTTTCTTGGCATTTGTTCTTGAAAAAGGGTGGCTTAAAACTTTTCTTCCTTTGTTCCTTTTCCCCTTTCATCTTGTCATTCCAAGCCTTTTGGAAAATTGGATTTCCTTTGCTTTGTTCATAAAGATGATTGGATCTCCTTATGGCTTCCTCCAAAGTATTGGGGTTATCATATTGAATCTTGTCACCATAGAAAGAAGGTAATCCACTTAGAAACCTTTGGATTTTTACCTTCTCATCCTTTATGAAGTCAAGATACTTCAACAATTCAAAGAACCTTTTCTCAGACTCCTCCATTGTCATGGTTCCCAATTTGAGTTCAAAGAACTCTTTCATCTTTATTTTATAGTAATGCTCAGACAAATATGTATCTTGAAAATATCCTTTGAACTTCCTCCATGAGATCCTCTTCTCATCAAGCTTATTGGCTTGCTTAAGCTGATCCCACCACATGGCTTCCTTTTCTTGCAAGTTGTAGGTTGCAATTCTAGCTTCTACCTGTGAGGGGTAATCATGCGGCTGAAAATATTTCTTCATCTCCAACAACCAAACCTCAACCTCTTATTCTTTCCTATTCTAACCATTGAAAGTTGGTGGCTTAATATTTCTAAGTTCACCTTGAAAGATGTTTGCCTCATGCCTTCTCCTTTGCCTTTGGAAAAGAGACACGCTTGGGCTGCTCTTTGGACCTGAACTTACATGAGTTCTTCTGGTGGATTGCCTTGGATAATTATGGCACCTTATCCTTCTTCTTGATTGCTTATCATTTCCATGTTCGTCCCTTTTTCTATGGGATATAGATGTTGACACTTGTCTAGCACTAACTGCTTGCTTAGTGCAAGAGTCCTTGTTAACTTGCTTATGCAAAAATTTTAAGCTTTGAAGTATCTTTTCCCGAGCCTTTATAATCCTTCCATTATCATCTCTATATATTTTCACTTCCCTATGAAGGCTTATCATAGTGACAAACTCTTGCCTATCTCTTCTTCCATTTGACTCTATCTCATCGTTCCCCATGCTGACATGCAGACCTATGATTTATTCCTCATAGCTGTAAAATCCATGATCATCCTGCATAACTACAGTCCTCATATATGAACCAAAGTTTCCTTCTCGTACCTCTAATTATGCAAAAAATGTGCATGTAATAATTATTGTTAGACATGCATAGCATAAAACATTTCATTATATAAAATACATATTGTTTCTTCATCAATTTATGAAGGACACATTTCACTAATTCAAATTTTAATTTCCTCGATGCATTCCTCTCTGAAACATCTTTCCAATGGCTATACCCATGCTTCAATATGAGTCCGGAGTGAAAAGTTACAACAATTACATGCTGCAATTTCCACCCTTTTACTGCTACAAAAATATATTTATTAATTTCTGAAATATTTTACTACCCAAATCAAAATTATGGGTGGATTGATGTCTTCTTCTCTTCAATACCTTTCTAACGACTATTTTTTTTTCCCAAATCCAAGCTCCAAGTTGAACGTTATGGTTCGAAGATGTTTAGGTTGTTTTACCCAATTTATCCCTGTATGCTATAGGTGTGTTATTTCTCTTCCTGCACATTTTCAAGTACCCATAACCAAAATTGGATTTCATCACTGGGTTCGATGGGTCATAATTATTTCATAGACTACTTCTATGCCCCAAATGGACTCCTGAGCATGGAGTTATGCCCTCTAGAAGTAAAACTTGTGCCAACATTTTACTCTCACTATTTTGGTTGTAACTTTCTCATACAAACTCAGTTTTGTGAACTGCTTATCTCATTGGATAGCTCTCTTTGAGTTTTTTTATTTGATATGTAGAGACATAGTCTACAATGGTACACTCTATTCTTGTGGGTTTTGATTGGCTAAAAACCTCGTTCAGGGCCTCAAAAATGCCCCATAAGTTAATGACTTTCAAAGACCCCAAACAAATTGCATAAAATTGATTGTTTTACTATGTTAACAACTCTTTAAATCATACCCATTGATCTCAAATCAAGAGAAACAATGACCGTTGATCTGAATCTAATGACCATTGACTATTGATATCCTCCTTTGGGCGCGCAAAACATTTTTCCCAAACTGTCGATCCAATCGCCGACCGTCAGTCCATTTCTCTGACACCTGATTCGCACACATCACTAAACTTCCCAACTTGATTTTAGACCATCAGTCATCGAAAATCCTTGTAGGATGACGGACACCTCTCAAATTTGGTTGATCCCCGACCATCGACCTTCAATAGATCCTTTCCTGACGTGGCATGACATGTCGATGCCAATGTGACATGCCATGCCATCTTGAGGCGTCAACTTGGATGACGTGGCACGAAACGTGGAAGAAGATGCCATTATCCTCTTCCCTTCATCGACCATTGACAAATTCTCTTAGACGACCCGAACAACTCACCGAATAGGTCGATGCCCGACCACCAGCTCATCGACCATCGATGATCTCTCTTGCATGTTCGAAACACTTTGGTGGATTTGGACAACCCCTGACCGTAGACTATCGATGGTTAGAGATGTCTCATGGTTGAATCAACTCTTTGCCCAACTCTGTCGATTCGACCATCGACCATTGACGAACTCTACTGGCGAACTTCATCACTTGGAATTTTTTTGACTAAAACTCTAGTTGATCTAGACCGACGATCTATTACTCAAAAATGATCGTGGCCATTAATCATATCAACTTCTCTCAACTTTGTCGACACTCGTCCATCAGTCATCGACCATCGACTTTTTCTCTTGGAAAATTTCCAACACTTCGCCAAACTCGTCAATCTAACCATCGATCGCCAACAGATTATGTTGCTGAACCTCACACTTAGAAAATTTTGACAAAAACCTACATGAATCTGAGCCATCGATATGATTTATTTTTTAAATGGATGAAAACAAATAATGACTGTTGATTCGCTCAACCTTCCAAACGACCAATACCTTATGAATTTTTAAATTTATTTAAGTGAATCTCAACCATCAATCTCCAAATCAAACATGATCTCAACCATTGATTCACTAAACTTTAATAACAATAAATCAAAGCTGGTTAATTATAATCATTATCAACATCAAAATTTAATATAATATATATATATTCACTACATTTATTTATATATATTAAAAAAATGTTTTCAAATTCTTTTATATAAAAAAATTAATTTTCAAAAATAATATTAAAATGTTTTTAAATTATAACTAAATAAAAACTATATACAAATTATAAATCAAAGAATATTAAATTATTTTAAAATTGTAGTTAAATAATATATTTATTCATTTAAAACAATAAAGAAAACCATTATAACAAACTATAATTTACAAAATAGTTTTAAAAATTTAATACTTTATCATAAAAGGAATAACAAAATTCATTTAACATTTAACTATAATTTACAAAATAGTTTTAAAAATTTAATATTTTATCGTAAAAGGAAATAAAAAAAAGCCATTCATTATATTTTCCAACTTAATATTTAAGAATTATTTTATAAAATAATCTTGTAAAATTCAACATTTTATTCATTTGGAATTAATAAAGATCACTCAATATCTACTTTTTAAAATTTCAAAATGTGTGATTATTGGAAGGTTATTTTTTTTTTTTTTTTTTCATTTGGAATCAATAAACATCACTCGATATCTATTTTTAAAATTTCAAAATGTATGATTAGTGTAAGGTTCAAATTAATTTAAAAAAATAACTATAACAATTATAAAAATAAAATCTATATCGCATGTACACAAAATTAAAATTAAGACAAAGACTTTATATATATTTCCCAACAATGCATAATATAAATAAAATCTACATCACATGTACACAAAATTAAAATTAAGAAAAAGACTCTATATACATTTCCCAACAACGCATAATATAAACCTTACGTTTTCCAAATACGCATAATATAAACCTCTGGCCATACCACTTAAAAACCATACAAATAATAAGCATAATTTTTTAAAGGATTCAATATAGACACTTTTAAGCTACCATTTACCTCTCACATCTATCCATATAAGAACTAGGTGCCTTGCTTAATCAACTAGGTGCCTTGCTTAATCACTGAGTTAAGTTATGTGTTGGAGTCATCTACTCATATCACTAAGTTAAGTTATGTGTTGGGGTCATCTACTCATATAAGAATTAAGTTATGTGTTGGGTCATCTACTCATATAAGAATTAGGTATAATGGTGACACATGCGAGTTGGGGAGAAGAATGAGGAAGGTTATTTCCTCCTATCTTTTTAGTCCTTCAAAAATTAACCATTACTCCCATTCCAATGATCATTATAGCTCTTCATGAACAAGGAAAAGATTAGTATGTTGTAGCCATGATTATTGAAGGAGCTCGACAAGGGAGGAAATTTTTTGGTATGCATGAATTAGTTTTCTCGATTATTCTTCTAGCTAATTTTGAACTTCCAACAACCTTTCTATTTGGTTGGGGATTAACTTGCCAAAATGGTAGGTTTGGGTATGATCTCGTAGGGATGTCTTGCTCAAGGGTTCATTCATCCATAAGCTATAGGGTTTTTAGGGAGTAGGGGATCAATGTGGGCCTCATTCATTGGAAAAAATCAACATTCTCTAGCATGGTTTGAAGGACTAGCGTATGCATGAGCTACTGAGGTTCAAAGCTGCCTTCATTCCTTCGGGTTCTTTGTAGGTGGTTGCTGGAAGGAGGAATATTAGTCCACAAATAGGAATTGTGGGCATAACAAAGGGAAAGTGCAGATGGTTAACATCAAATCTTCTAAGCCTACTAGACAAGGCATACCATGAGCATGTAGGAACCTCGACAAGGATAATCCCTCCACCAAGCCTAGTAATGTTGAAATGGAGGCCAAGGAGGCAACATTGAAGTACCATAGGAGTTTTCATATAACATCAAAGTTGAGGTTGAGCCAATAGAGTAGAAGGTTCAAGGAGAGACGAGCCACCATTCCTTAAAAAAACATTAATGTTGACCTCAACCTTTGAATACTTGATACCGACTTCACCTGCAACTAGGATACTAAGTACTTCAAGCAAATTAACATTTACTAGCAAACAAAATCCATAGTGGCTCAGATGGTTGAAGAACATGGTATGCAACAAAAAGCCATCCTTAATGACTATAATTTCTAGATCAAAGGCATGAGGATTTGGTAAAAATTCTCTAGAACATGGAAGTAATGGGGAAGGAGAAGAATCAACAAAACCTAACACCCATGATTTATGTGGAATCTGAATTTGAAGAGAAGAACTAAGTGATACAACATATGATCCCAACACTAATAATTTTTTTTTTTTTTTTTTTAATCTTTCTCTTTTATACCAATAATCAGAAAAAGCAAAATCTCTACTATGAAATATGTTAGGAGAAATAAAATTAGCTTATATTCTATTATCATATAGTTATGTTTATATTCTTCTCCAACACATAATTATGTTTATATTCAAATGATATGTATAGGAAAACTTTGAACGAACATAATGTTTTTTTAAGTTTATAAACACCACTAATATTTTTTATCCATTGAAATTTTAGTTTCCTTGTTGACAATACTTTTTAGTCTGCAATACTAAAAAAGGAATGATAGTAACTTAAAACAATAATGATTTTAACTTGCAACAATTACATTTTTAAATTAATATGTTTAATACCCCTTAACATATTTTTAAATTAGTATGTTTAATACTCCACAACATATTAGCATATGTTATGATAACTTTGTTTTCTATACTATTTTTATAAAATTATTTTGTTAACTCTCTTTTGGATTGAAATAACTTTTATTTTCTTGTGAAAAATAGTAGTTGTGAGATGCCTGTTGTTGAGAAAAGTTGCCTTAAAGTATAGAGTGTTGATGGACCCTTTCAGTTTAATAAAACTAAGTGATTTAATTATAACATTGAATATGACTTTGAGGTGGAAAACATGTATTTCTAAAGATTTAATGTTAAAGTATTTTTTGAAATGTTAAAAGTAATTTTGAGTAATAGTGACATTTTGTCAAGGTGTTTTTGAGTTTTTATTTTGTAGGTAAATTTCAATAAAATTTTAAGATCAAAAGAACAAATATATATGTTGATTGATAGCTTTGAAGATCTTATTGATTATGTTTAACTCTTTGATTTTGTTTGTTCTACGATATTTATAAAAATACATATGAATATGAGAGAAAACAACAAGAAGTAATTAAAGTAGAGGATAACACTTACCTATTCATCAAAGAAGAGAATAAGAGCACAACCCCAAAATATGTTTATCCTCCTACCTTACTTTGAACATGAGCATTGGTTATCTAATTCTTTGTGTCGATTCATTGGAAGGTCATGTGTCCCCATTCAAGTGCATCTAAGAATTCTACTAGATCACCTCACGAGAAGATTTATTCAATGAAAATTCCTTAGTTGTGACACTAAGTATCTATTTATTAAAATTCCCAATGTAGAATTAAAATAAATCTAAGTACGAAAATGAAATCTAATCTATGAATTAAAAACAAAATCTATTCTAGATTATTATAAAAGGATACAAATTTTTATATCCTCAAAATGTATTGTTTACAATGATTTTAAACCTAAAATCAAAATGTTTGTATTATATCTTTTCACATGAACATACATTAAATGTTTAAATGTATTACATCTTTGTATAAAGATGTTCCACCAACCAACCATAACCTTTCTATATAGGAAAACATTAATCACTATGTAGTCTCTTTGTTAAAAGGAACTTTGATAGTGACATATTCCAAAGGTGTGGCTAGACATTGTATAGTGGTTAATATTTACCTTCTATATATCGTCTTATTTTAAATAGAAAGTTTTACAATTAAATGAAAATAATTCGAGAAGATTCTATTAATGAGATATTGTTCTTCCATCATGTGAACAAGCTTCATCTACAATTTAAAGTAAGCTCCTCCAATGACTTTGAAGATTCTCCCACCATAATTATCCTCATGAATTTATCTCCTTCACAAATAAAATCTTGGCACTCACATTCGTGTGAGTGACAGTCAAGAATATTCTTTTGATTGGACAAGCTTCTTTCATTGTGATTGTACAAGATTCTTATTTGTATTAAAAACAATCACTCCCAAAGACTTTTAAGACACCACCTCCATAGTTCTCCCAAGGAGTTTAACTCCTTTAATAAAAAAAAAAATTGTAGTCACATCATTGTCATTTAAAGAAATGTCATTGCTTGAGATGAACAAAATATTTGTCCTCTCTTGTGACATTCAAAACTTTGATCTCTTTCAATCAAATCAAAGCAACCTCCTCAACACCACCTCCATAATCCTCCTAAGGAGTTTAACTAAAATAAAACAAGGTTTGCAGTCACATCATTGTCATCTAAAGCAATGCCATTGGTTGAGATAAATAAAATATTTGTCCTCTCTTTTGACATTTAAAACTTGATCTCTTTCAATCAAATCATGTTATTTAAAGTTCTACACAAACATTCAAAGATTTGAACTCTTCAAATCAAATTCTGGAGTAGATAATAAAAATAATATATGTAGTTAAATACATATTAATGGTTGAGACGAATAAAAACATCTCTAGTAACATTTGAAATTGTGATCTCTTCTAATAAAGCCATATGATTTGTCTTTTCCACTAACACTTGCATCTTTGGCCTCTTCAAATTTTAATTGGTTTTGATTTAGACAATAATAAAAATAATATATGGAGTTAAATATATATCTCACTCTTTCATGTTTGTCCTTTTCTATGTTTTTTCTTTTTCTTTTTTAATATAAAAAAGAAAAGAAGTGCACATTCACCTTATCATATGTTTTTATTGTATCCCATCTTCCTAAGAGTGGGGTCGAGGTTGAAACTGCACATTTAACATTGTATATATTTGTGTTGGATTTTTATGAGAAAGAAAAAGATATAACTAGATTCACACTAAAAAATTCCACATACTAGGGAGAGGTAATGAGAGTGATGGGATGGTGTGACAATGATCGTGTGTGTAATGAGGGGTTGTCGATGATGTGGAAGAGACGATGGATATTTGGAGATTAGGTGGAGGAGGTGTCAAGGGGTTGTGGGGTAGGGAGAAGTCTCACAAATGTGTATGTGAAGATGGTGGGGAGGAGCCCCCTAACCATGGATTGTGATAAAAAGGGAGATTGAGTAGGTTGGGGTAAGTCTTAGAGGAGGCTCATTGTCCTGGGAAGGGGGGCATGTGGGGGTGAGTAGGGTGCTCCCTCCATGGAAATCCTACATACAAGAGCTTGCAAGGGTTGGATAATGGTCCCCTTGGTGGAGTTGAAGAACTCCATTGGTCGACATAGAAGAGATAATTGATGGTAGAGGGGAAGGAGAATGGAAAGTAGAGGGAGGGAAGCTGTCCTCGTCAAAAGATAAAAACATTTATCAGATAAATAACTAATGACTGGTCATTAGAGGAGAGAGGATCATGGACTATAGAAGAAGGAAATATCTACTCACTTTGTTAAATGACCCTCATTGCACCATTATCATAATGTACATTAAAATTGTACGTTTTAATCAAGAGTACAACATAAAATTGTAATAACATAGAAAACTACAATTTGCACACAATAAACAAATTGTAACTACTACATAACTCCAACACATGTACAACTATACCTAATTATACTAATTCTACATGATACATTTATGCTATTACAAAGAAAATCCAAAAATAATAATATTTATTTTTTATCAACTTATAAAAACATAACTTTTAACTCAACAAAAAATTAAATCTTAAACCGACCTTCCATGAGAATTGATAATTAAAACTTACCATTATACTACAAACAATAACTCTATCAAATAAATTAGATACCATGATTTTAATGTAATGGAATACTCTCTAACTATAATTAATATTGTAAATTCTGCAAAATTGTTTATGATTCCCAAAAAAAATCTCCTCCCAAAATTGTTTATGAATCCACGTGGGTTGAGTTTACATCCTTTAGATGAAGAGGTCACGTGTCCAATCCACAAGAGTTATCATATTTTTACTATAATATTAAGGAAAAAATCAAATGACTTCTAAATTATAATCACTAAAATATTACGTTTTATTTGTAAATTTTATACTTTTCCATATTGTTAAAAAATTAACACCGAACTTTATACTTTTCCTAATATGTTAGCCACATATTAGCCAATTAGTTCAAGGTACATGCTAGTTTCAACTATGCACAAGTTGAAGTTGATCAAGAGTCAAAGTTCCACAAAATTTGAATTATTGGAATTTTGACATAGCACTTTAGGTGCATTATAATATGGTTGGAAGTAGATCTAACACATCATGAGATTAATGTGTTGTTTCTTGGGAAATTATCTTGGAAATACGACGGGGTTTGTTGTTAGGGTTTTCTTAGCCGCATGCCTCATGTTTTGTTTTTTTAATCTCTTCTTCCGGTTTGCGTGCAAGGTAGGTTCTCAGACTGTTAATCGCCAGCCTTTTCCATCGAAGATTCTTCTCTCGGGTTTCCTTCATTGTTGTTGTGGCTTTCTTTTGGATTTTATGTTGCGAGGAGTTTTCTCTCTTTGGATGTTGCGGATCGGGCCCTCCTTTTTGGACAAGGAAGTTTTCTTATGGTGACCAGGTATTTTATTTTGCTGGTGATTTTCTCCGGGTGATGCTAAGATTTCGCCTTAGCTCTTTTTTACTCAGATCCATCATTTTTTACATAGATAAGGTATTATGTTGGACGAAGGTTCTTTTTTATCCCTGTGAGGCTTCCTCTTTTTTCCTGCAGGCATTTGAGGTGTCTCCATCCAACCTTTGTCTCTATTTTTGGGGTCGTTGTCAGGGTTTGATGCATACCATGAGCTTCTTGTTCTTGGTTTCAAAGTTTGAATGTCGAGTTTCATATTTTTTCGGCCAGGGTTTGGAGTTTTTGGGACCTCTATTATTCTTGAGAGGATTGTATGCCTCTTAGACTTGCTCTGACCTACTTTTGGGTTCTCTTTGGAGGATAACTTGTCTGCCTACTCTCGACTTAGGTCTCTTGGGGTTTCTTTCTGCAGTTTTACCTTCATGTGACAGATCATTCCTTGTGGGTGCATGGATTTGGGTTTGGGTCTTAGTGTGTGGATCTCCCGCTTTGTTCTTCTCCTGGTGTTGTGGTTCCTTTCTCTAATTTCGTTGGTTGTTCAGAGTTTGATGTATGCTCAGTTCTGGCTTCTTTTGGTGGTTGTCAATGGTTTTCCTCCTATCTGGCACCTACATAGGGTCATGTTTAAGGCACCTACATAATGTAATTTGGTTCTCTTTGGATGAATAAAATTACACTTTTTTATGTGGAAAAAAATGTTTTGTCTCTTGGTAAAAGCACTTAGTTGAGATTTGATTTAATTCACATTGTACATTGTATTATAAATATTTCAACACAACTCACTTGGTTTTGAATTCAAAGGCATTGGGTTTAGTCGTCTATATATATAATTGGGTTAAGTGGTATATATATATATATATATTTTAAGTTGGTAGAAATTTATACTAATAGAGTATAAAATAAAATATAGTTAAAGTAAATTACGGTTTGTTTTAAAAAAATTAGATTATAATATGTTAAAATATTAGTTTTATCTTGTAATATTATAAAATAAAGTTTTCTAAATCTAAATCTTGAGTAGAAACTTGGTCTAGATAACTACTAAATATAACATAAAAGATGATTATCTGGATTGACAAACAAAACAAAACTAGGAGACCCAGTTCCTATTTTTAAAGCTGACAAAA
The DNA here is from genome assembly GCA_000966675.3 of Picea glauca. Classification (NCBI taxonomy): domain Eukaryota; kingdom Viridiplantae; phylum Streptophyta; class Pinopsida; order Pinales; family Pinaceae; genus Picea; species Picea glauca. Next base: position 1,037,149 of record JZKD02S1704151.1, read on the forward strand.
GATGTCAGGTGCTCCTAACCCATGTCCAGTGCATATGCCTATTGCTACTCTTGCTAAGTGTTCTCCTTTTCCATAGTATCTTCATCAATTAGGATGGGGCTAGAAGGGGTACCTTTAAACTCGTGAGAAAGTTTTGTTGCTTCAACTAGGTTGCGCTAAACATCCTCTAGGGCTTTCACAATGATGTATATGTTATAAACTGCTCTATAGACTCCTTCAAAATTTTTATCCATTAAATCCAATTTGTGGAGAATTTCTTATGCTTGTTGACCCATCTCTTCCACAACCTGTGCTATGAAATATTTGTTCGACCAATAAAGCTCTGTCAGGTAGAAAATCTTGGTGTCTTTGGAGCGAGAGAAGCTCATGTTAGGAATCCAATCTCAGAATTCCACCTCAACTTGATCATTGGTCATTTTCCTTTGTTTCTACTTGACTAGATTCTCTATGTGGGAAACCTCCTCCTTGACGAGGTTGGCAAAGTGAAGTTGATAACTGGATGTAACAATGATGGCATCAACCTAGGAATGAGTAATTCAACAAGGGAGTTGTGGGTTTAGGGTCTTCTTGCCATATTTCTTGGTGCCCCTTTAATGTTGCATTTGTTGGATTATGGACAAGGAACATAATTAGGATTCAACATCTCGACCCAAGGAAGAGTAACAACAACAAAAGAGGGAAAGTTGCAAGGAAGGGTCGAGAGAGGCCTCTGAGAATGAGGGGAAGGTATCAAAGCTAGGATATCAACCACCCACTAAGAGAGGAAAACTAGAGAAGAATACCCTAGGTCATTCAACAAATTTCTGCTTGACTGTGGAGGAAGAGCCTCACTTTCCTAGGTCCAATAAAGAGACAAGCTAGAATGAAAACCAAACCAGATTGCTGAACCAAAAAGAAAACCTGAAAAAAAACTAGGAAAACAAAACTTGGTAGGGAGTCAAGAGCAATAACAATGCACAACTCCTCCCATTTCCCCAATCTTTCTCCATATCATGCTCCATGGGTAAGCCATTTAAGCTTTTTTTCTTACTTCAAATATAATGTCATGGATGCCAGAAAAATTAATGATAGAATCATGCAAACATCTGCTAATCTAATAGGAGGGCTCTACAATGAGAGCCCTTGTTTTGGCCATTGTCATCTTCATTAGCATGAGGCTGGAAAAATCCAAGATCCATCCTGGCCATTGTCATCTTCATCAGCATGAGGCTGAAAAAATCCAAGATCCATCCTGTAAATTCTCATAAACACCTCATCCGAGAAAATTTATTTTATTATTTCAATTATTAATATTTTATCATGTTTTTATACTATCTAAGTGAAAAAAAATGTATTCTTAAAAAAATTGAATTATTAGATTTGTAACTTAACATTGTACCACATGCTCCATAATAATTAAATGCAAAGTTACCTAATCACAATACTATGATAGCAATTTGACACTGTATCCATAGAGTTTGAACCCAATTAGATTGGGTTTAGCTCCACTTAATGGTCTTACTCTCATTTCAACTACTAATATATGAATTAATTCACCATGAGATG
>JZKD02S1704151.1:1038743-1055491 GCA_000966675.3 Picea glauca
TTTTTTTATTAATATATAATCCAAAACATAATTTAAATAAATTCAATAAATATTTTTCTTATTAATATATAATCCAAAATATTATAATGTCCTATTCCAATCATCTATAATTCCTTGTTTAATTTGAATTTGATGTTGGTATCCATTTAGATAATTTGAATGAATATTTTTCTTCTTAATATATAAACATTCAAGCTTCTTGTTTGGAGTTGGTTGGTGTAAGATTTGATATTTTTTTATTTCATTTTCATTTTTTCCAACAATTTTTTTTTGTTATATTTATATTATATAATTGTATACATAAGCGGTAATAAAACAACCACATCCACTCTAGTCCATAGATAATAAGTATGATTACTAATATCAGCATGCACATTGTTTTGTAAAAAGGAAGTGTTAATAGCAAAAAAACTCATACTTATCTTCACATAATAAAAAATCAACTCCCAAAAAATATACCAAATATATCAACATCTATCTCTATTGTATAGACAGATCATCCAAAAAAGTATTAAATACTTTCACCCATAGAATTCTAAAAGAGATTTAAGTACATGATGGAGCCCTCATTTCCATCTTCCCAGTGATTATAAGCTATCTTTCCTTCTTGCATCTAGAGTTCTTGCTTGGATAAAAAATCTGCCTCCTTGTTATAATCTCTATAGATGTGTGAGTAGTTGATAGATCTGAACACTTTACTTAGATCTCTAATTATATCCTCCCAACAATCCAAAGAGATTACCTGCAATTTCCCTTTGTTGTTCAACCAGTCGATGATGATTATGGAATCTCTGAATACTTTTAGATCTGAGATATGTAACTAAGAAGCCAGTGTTAGAGTTGCCTAAACACCCAATAGTTCTGCCCTAGTATTAGTTCTTGGACCACAGTTGAAAGTCCACTTAGAGTCTATATGTTCATTGATCCTAAGCACCCCTCTAGCACCACTTTGTTGTCCATTTGTTTGTGTTGCTCCATCGAACCAACCCGCTGTAAAAAACTCTTTGGATAATGACATAAAGGATCTGGTAGCTTGCACTTTCTGCTTATCATTAAAACTGCCAACTCCTCCAAGGGACTTGAAAACAATCGAATGGATATAAGGTCTTCCATTTTCAAATAAAATTGTTACGTTCCAACCATACACACCAACTAATAATATAGGGCAAAGAAGGGTACATGGAAGCATGTTTGTTCCAACTTTCAAAGAAAGCATTCAGTGTGGATCCCTCCCAAACAATCTTTAAGTTTAATGCTTTCTTAATCCTTAGCCACACTTGTTGAGTAAAAAGGTAGTGGACCAACATATGCTTAATTGTTTCAGACTTCTTTAAACATAAAGCGAAAATACTAGGCCCAATCCAACTTTTACATTGTTAATTATCCCAAGTAAGGATTTTGTTTTCCACAAATAATGAGATGAACAATTTTATTTTAAGTGCATAGTTCCAGGTCCACAAATTGTTTCACAAACCACCAATGGGTTGTTGCCAAATTTTTGTTGCTAAGGCACAATGAACATTTTTGACAAATAATGTGCCCAATTTGACACTCCAGATCCATTTCATCTCATTTGATCTGTCCTGTAGCTGTACACCAGAGCGAATCAGAACCCTATAGTAAATGCCCCATTCTTTTGCCTGACCTCCCATGAGACCAAGGTCAGCACTTTCTTTCCAATGAGACCATTCCATTTCATTTGTTCCTTCATTTCTCTTATTATGGTATAAATTTTTGAAATGTATACTAAATTTCTTTCCTTCTAAATGTTCAATAACGTGAAATGTGTACGTTAAATATATTAAATTGTGAATTTTTATAAATGTTCATTAATGTGATATGTGTACGTTAGATATATTAAATTGTGAATTTTAATGACCTCATCGTATAAGGTACACTTATTTATTTGGACAACGTTTGGCCATTGTTGGTCAAGTCAATGTATGTGTAATGGATTTATTAAATAGTCTTTACCTTAATTGATTATATAACACAAATGGTTATGTGGGTATAAATGGACATGCAACCAAATTTTGAAGATTTCCATAGTTATCAACCAAGAATTTCTTGTAACAATTGAATCTTGTTATTGCACATTTCCTAGTTATTTACCAAGTCTTTATTGTAACAATGGGTTCTTGTTATTCCTTATCAAAATAATAATCTCATATTTATAATTTCTTATTTCTTATTTTTAAAATTTATTGTAAATAACGATTTGGGATTTTATAATATGGAAAATACTTAATTCAAGTTAAAGGTTATTGAAAAGTGCATTACTTTAAATAGAATTTTGAGGTATAATGATTTTTGTTAAGGTGATTTAGGGTTTTGGTTTTGTGTATAGATTTTAATAGATTTCTAAGTTTAAAAAATAAACACATAATTTATAATTTATTTTTTCTTATTTCTTATTCTTATTTTTGTAAAAAATCATTATAAGTAATGATTTGGGATTTTATAATTTAGAAAACAGTTAATTCAAGTTAAAGATTATTGGAAAGTGTATTACTTTAAATAGATTTTTTTAGGTATAATGTCGTTTGATAAGGTGATTTAGGGTTTTGGTTTTGTGTATAGATTTAATAGATTTCTAAGTTTTACAAAACAAACACATAGATTGACAAGTGATTATAGAAGTCCTCTCAATTAGGAGTAATTGTTTATCTTCAAAATCTATGATTCCAAACACATAGATTGGCAAGTGATTATAGAAGTCCTCTCAATTAGGAGTAATTCTTTATCTTGACAATTTATGATTCTTTTAGGAAACATATGAATGAGATAAAAGACAACCAAATGCAATTAAAGGAAAGGAGAACACATACAAATTTATTAGAAAACAACATGGAAAACAACTTTACATCCAAAAGCTACATGGTTTTTAGGGAGCAGGGGAACAATGTGGGCTCATTCATTGAAAAAAATCGACATTCTCTAGCATGGTATGAAGGACTAGCCTACTCAGGAGGTACTAAGATTCTAAGCTATCTCCATTCCTCTGGATTCTTTATAGGTGGTTGCTGGAAGGAGAATTATTAGTAAACAAATATGAATGGCAGGTCACAAATATGAATGGATTGCCTAATAAAGGGAAAGTGCAAATGGTTGAAATCAAATCTTCTAAGCCTACTAGACAAGGCATACCATGAACATGTAGGAACCCCAACAAGGCTAATCCCTCCACCAAGCTTAGCAATGTTGAAATGGAGGCCAAGGAGGCAATGAAAAAGTACCATAGGAGGTTTTCATATAACATCAAAGTTGAGGTTGAGCCAAAAGAGTAGAGGGTTCAAGGAGAGGCAACCCACCATTCTTTCAAAGACATTGATGTTGAGTTCAACCTCTAGATACTTGATATTATCTTCTCCTATAACTAGCATACCAAGTACTTCAGTCAAATTGACATTTATTAGCAAACAAAATCCATAGTGGCGTAATTCATTGAAGAACATGTATGCAACAAAAGTGATGCTTGACAATTGGAATTTCTAGATCAAAAGTATGAGGCTTTGGTAAAAATTCTCTGGGACATGGAAGTAATGGGGAAGAATAAGAATCAACAAGACCAAAAACCAATGATTTATGTGGACTCTAAATTTGAAGAGTAGGACTAAGTGATACAACATCTAATCCCAGCACTACTTTTCTTTTTTGATCTTTCTCTTTTATGCCAATTATCAGGAGAAGCATATTCTCTACAATGAAACATTTCAGGAGAAGTATAATTAGTTTAGACTGTTATCATGTTGTTATGTTTATACTCTGCTCCAACACATAGTTATGTTTATATTCAGATGATAGGTATAGAACAAATAAGACAACTTTGAACGAACATAATACTATTGTTCTTTTTTAGATTATGAACACCACTAATATATTTGATCCAATGTACATTTAGTTTCCTTGTTGACAATAATTTTTACTATACAATATTAATAAAATAATCCTACTAACTTAAAAAACAATACTTTTAGCTTGCGACAATTACATCTTCAAAGTAATATTTTTAACATTCCTCAAAATATTAGCATATGTTAGGATAAACTTGTTATTATATATGACCTTTATAAAATTATTTTGTTAACTCTCTTTTGTATTGAAATAACTTTTTTAGTTTCTTGTGAAAAATAGTGGTTGTGAGATGCCTATTGTTGACAAAAGTTGTCCTAAGGTATAGAGTGTTGATGGATCCCTTTCAGCTCAGTGAATTGAAGTGGTTTAGCTCTAACTTTGAATGTGGTTTCAAGGTGGAAAACATGTATGTCCAACGATTTAATGTTAGAAGTTTTTTTTTTAAGAAATGCACCATTTTAAAAGTAATTTTGAGTAATAGTGGCATTTTGTCAAGGTGTTTTTGGGTTTTTGTTTTGTACATAAATTTTAATAAAATTTTAAGTTGAATAGAACACATACAAAGGTTTACTATTGGTTATAAAGATCTTATTGATTACGTGCAACTCTTTTATTTTGTTGGTTCTAGGATATCTATAAAAAAACATATGAATAAGAGAGAAAGAAACTAGAAACAATCGAAGTAGAGGATAACACTTTTTTGTTAATCAAAGAAGAGGAAAAGAACACAATGCCAAAGGATGTTTAACCACCTACCTTACTTTGAACACAAACTTGGTTATCCAACTATTTATGTTGATTCATTGGAAGTTCATTTAACCCTGGATTCAAGTGCCTCTAAGAGTTCTACTAATTCATCTCACAAGACGATTTACTCAATGAAAATTCCTTAGTTGTGACACTAAGTATATATTTATTAAAATCCCCAATGAAGAATTAATGCTTTTTGGTAAGTTATCGAGATACATTATATTAACATAAGATAACATTGTACAAAAATTGTGTTGTTGGTTTGCTACTTAGGAAACCAGACCGACAACAATGCATTAGTTTGACTATCTTCACTAGTCTGAAAAGCCTATGTTTTTTTAGGCTATATATCAAAAAATAGAAAACCCTGTATATGTCTGAAAAAGGTCTAGTATTATCCTGTCTAGCATAAAGAAAAATGGAGGATGGTTGGGTATAAGCACCCATACCTCTGAAACTAAAAAATCAATAGGCTAAACTAAAAACCATGATAGAATTAATCCATGGGAGGGTGATCCTCAACCACATGAACCTAAGGATGAGAATAATCTATCCTTTTTAGGTCCATTCCAACTAGCTTCTTTGGCAACAAATTAATCTTATGGTCCACTGACTTTATCTGCACCTGCACGTAGTCCAACTGAAGCAAAATCTCCTAGTGAGCTTCATGTCATTCTACAAGAACCTTACCCATCAACATTTTGAGATGCCAATAAATGTCAATGGTCTTCAAATACTGTGACTCTGTGGCTCGAGTGGTTCCAAGGTTGGGGATCTAGGACTAGATGTTGTTCACAACCTCCGCATATGGAACAAAGTGTTGAAGGACCCTTACATCTGCCTCAACAAAGTTGATTTCCCCTCTAATCTCATGAGGGGTGTGGGTTTGATAATAGTTTGTTGAATCGTCTACAATGGTAATGAAAGGGGAGCTTGTGGGGCGATGATGGTTGCCTCTGGAGCGATGTGAAGATCCACCACGGGCCATGGTTGAAGACAGGATAGGAGAAGCATGGAGAATCTAGAGCAAGGTGAGTACCCGGGAGTTAGCAGGGGGTGAGAGAGTAGCCAAAAGCATGAGCGAGGAGACTAAGAATCCAAGCAAGAAAATAACATGTAGACAAAATTCAATATTTTTTCATAAAATGGAATAACCAAAAGTCATTCATTATATTTTTTAAACTTAAAATTTAAAAATAATTTTATAAAATAATTTTACTTATAAAATTGAACATTTTATGTATTTGAAATTAATAAAAAATCACTCAATATCTATTTTTAAAATTTCAAAATGTATAAAATATATATGTTATAATTGATATATAATAATAATAATAATAATAATAATAATAATAATAACAACAACACATATATGTTATAACATCTATTTCTAAAATTTCAAAATGTATGATTATTGTAAGTTTCAAATTAGTTAAGAAAATAACTATAACAATTATAACAAGTGTTGCATGGCAGCGTTGTCCCTGCCGGGTTGAAATGGGAATAAATGCATAGGAATGATGAAAAAGTAGCGGAGGTAGATGGAAACTGCAGTGGAGATGTGGCAAACAACATGAAGCACAGGTGGTATCCATGCAGTAAAAGACATGTGGCCCCTAGAGTCCCATTTATTTTTTGAAACTATATAATCTGTGTCTATTTTGTCTCTATATGTGCCAACACAAAAAAGTTATATTCAAATGAAATAAACACAATTTCTTGACATTCAACATAGTGGAAGATACAAATTTATGAGGACATATATATACAAGGAGATAAAAAACAATTTTGAAATTAAATAAACACAATTTCTTGACATTCAACATAGTGGAAGATAAAAATTTATGAGGACATATATATAAAATGAGATAAAAAACAGTTTTATTTGAAATATATCAAAAAATAATATTGTTTGTTACATATTCCTGGAAATTTAAATGCGTGTATCATATAGATTGGGATTGGGGCTTCCGTGGACCATAAGAGAAATATGTACAAGAAATAGGACTGTGGAAAGAAGAAGTGGGTGATGATAGAGTGTAATACATGAAAAGAATAAATTTAAAGGTATTAGTCTTTGGCTAGACATTTATATTTAAAAAAGTGGAATAGCTGGATTGATAAAGAAAGCAGGATATGATCAATATAGACTTACAGTGATGGTACATATCACCCCTTTTGCTATTTTCTTTCTGATGCCTTTTTATTGATGTCATTGACGACCACTAGAATCGTGGCAACTGCTTGTTGCCTTTCGTCAACGACCTGCTTCAATTCCCTCTCGAGCCATTCTTAAATGTAGCTTCTCAAGGGGGCGATGTTGATCTCATTCCAAATTTTTATGTTGAAAAGTTCATTTTCTAATTCCTTTAGATCGATAGAAAGATTACAAAGAGCCTGATCAATTTGCTCATTCTGTACCGAATAGTTGACTAGCCAGTTGTTGATGTCATCGTCACCATATTCAAGGATGTTGTAAAACTTTTCCAAAGACAACGCCTTAAAAATACAAACCTTTTTATTGAAGGCTTTCTTATTTAAGGGCAAGGAGTTGACGATTAAGTTGGGGTCTTGGAAGTCATTGGTCCTTCCAACTAAGTATATTTTGGTCATCTTTGTGAATAATTTTTCTTTCTTTGATATGGCTTGTTCACATGACTAGACAATGAGATACAGGTTCTTCAATTTTTCTTTCCAGCATGCATTTAATTGAGTGACCCGGTTTTTGGATGGGAGATATTGTTGTCTTCTTCTCATTTATGTCATGCTGTTGACAATGGTGACAAAAGGAAGGACCATGTCTAAATAGAAATGTTCTTCATTTTTTAATCCAGCCTGCAAATGTCCGACCGAATTATCTACCCTCGTTCTAAGGGAGGCCATGGTTTGTGATGTTTCCCACGACTCAGAAATTAGTTCCATTCTTTTCTTGATATTATTCTCCACATATCCTCTACATGATGCGAGGAGGCTCGAGGATCCTTTTAAGCTGGATGCAAGGGTGGCATGCATGGCTATTTCCAAAGGACTGGGAAGTGATGGCATAGGAATCAAAGCTTCCTCCAATTCCTTGACCCGGTCCTTCAGTATGGCATTCTCGGCCTCAATGCCTCTAATATAATCATCAAGAGCATCTGCGATCGTTATGTGAAGTTGACAGATTTGGGACGACCACATGTTCACAAGGTTAACCTTTGAACGAGATTTTCCTTTCTTATTTTTTACATCTTTTTTTTAATAATTAATTTTTTAGACTCGCTATAAAAAACAATGCTCTGGAACATGAAGGATTCATCTTCGTCAAATTTTCTGGTATCAGCTATGTCCATTGGATGACTATGCTGGATGGAATCTCTGGGCTGATCAAGTTTGCAGAATACACTATCCAGATCAGGCTCAAGTTCCATGTTATCACTCTCAATTTTGGGCTCTTCCGCATGTCCCACAATTTCTTTCCTCTTCTTGTCCATGGCAACCTTGTGAGAACTATCAATTTTAGGGTGAGGAGGGTCCTTATCTCCTCCTCTGTTTGAAGAATTATGAGTTCCTTTTTTGTTGTGATGGGTTGTTGGAGCGATGCTCTGGGATGTCGTACTTTTGGGAGTGCTATCCACCAATCAAACACTCTTCTCACCAGGGCCTTTTCCCTATTACTTGTACAATACAGTGGTGCTTTACAGTGTGTCTAGGTTACCGACATCATAAGCATGAGCGTTGTCGTCAGTGTCTCTGTTTTCGATCAGGTGTTTTTTGGAAAAATAACTTTCGAAGCCAAGTGTTTGTAAATGTTCTAAATTTTTTTATTTGGGTCGAACCCTCTTAGGATTTCAGCATATTGTTGTCCCTTGACCAAGTTTTGGGGAAACTTTGGTCGTGTTTGACCATTTTTGGATCTTTGATAGTCTGGTCGAAGATGGAGCACCCAGGTAAAGAGGAGATCGCGGGATCTCACCTATTTTGTGGGATTTTAGGGTTTATGTAATGGGTTAAGGGATGTTGGCCCATGGGTTTACCCATGGTTAGGCCTTTTTGTAATGTATAAATAAGTAGCTAAGAAATGTAAGAAGTAGAGTATGTGTTGTATGCTCAGAAGCTAAGTGATAAGTGTTGGATTTGTGCAAGTGAAGTATGTATGATTGTTATTGGCTAAGTGCAAGGGATTGTGAAGTACTTTGTGCTAGAGAATGCTATTGTAAGGCTCTATGCTTGACAAAGACAGTGGATTTGTGCCTTGATTTGATCTAGGGAAGGAGGATCTGGCGCTCTGTGTGTAGATCTCATGTCCTCTGCAAAGTAGGCTTTGTGGCTTTGTGCACAGAAGCAACAGACTGTAAGAAGATTGCAAGAGAATAATAAAGAAGAAGAAGAGTTGGTGGACATAGCCCCATGCTGGGACTGAACCATGTATATCCTGTGTCTGATGTGATTTGTTTGATCTTATTAATGTCATTGATGTGATTTATGATTAGTGCTTTGTCTATGTTGAATATGATAGATCTAATCTAATGCCATGTGCTTAAGTGATTGAAGTAGTTGATCTTGAATGTTACTGCACTAATCTATAATTAGGGTTTAATCTGCGATGTGACTGAGATTCAAGAAATAATGTATATTGGTGGCTAAATGCTATATTAAGTGTTGTAATCATATATATGTGTCCTAGCCTGGTTGCAGACATCTGAGTCATGCAACCCCCCCTTCCCCACCTCGGGTGAGACTTCATCTGCTTTGCAGGTGTTGCTGAAAGGGTCAGTAGTTAAGGTTTTTTCGGTACGATGTTGAAGCGTTGAACCCTGGGTCTACCCATGTGCCAAGAAATGGTTCTGTTGCCGGGACCTGGAACTGTGATTGCTGGGAACTGAAAAGAAAAGAGAAGCTCTGTGGGTAGATATGTTGCTGCAGTGCACAATATTATACTTGATTTGTGAAGCTTTGTGCTAAGAAAGAACCGGATTCACAAAGAAGAGGTAAGATCTTGAATATTTGTGCTCTGATAAGGGTAAGATAAGTGAAATTGTTTGGTTCGAAAGCATAAATTTAAGTATGTTTAATAGATTTTGTCCTACTCTAAAAGCTAGGACACAGTTGGAAGAAAGAGTTGATCTGAGAAAAGAAAAATATGTTATTCCTATGCATAGAAAGAATTTTTGGACTAATGAGTGGATGCAGGAACCTAGAAATAATTTTTGTAGATTGCAGGTCCAGCATTGCTTTCCTAGTGCGCAGTATAGGAGAGGTTGGGGATCTTTTAAAAGAAAGAGAGGATTGACACTATGTTATAATTGCAGAAGACTGGGACATCTTTCTAAGGCATGCCCTGGTATAGGTCCTATCTATATTTTTTGTAAAGCTATTGGTCATGAGGTTTTGGATTGTCCAAGAATGATTGATAAATTTGAAAAGATGAACATGAGACAAGAAAACTCTGAAGAAATTCCAAAGGCTAAGAGCATGTTAGAGAACCCTAAAAAGAAAGAATCAGAGATTATGTTATTACAGTTGAAAGAAACAATGAATGATCATAAATACGTTAGTTTACCAGAAATATTGAAAGAAAAACAACATGTAGAGGCAAGAATTGGAGACTTTGACATTGACTGCGTATTGGATGAAGAGACACAACTGAATATTATGACAGAATACACTTGGGAAATTTTGGGAAAGCCTACTATGGTACCTTCATTGTGAAGGATAGATTTTTTCAGAGGAAAGATGATAACCCTTTGTGGAAGAGTTTCTAATGTATCTATTATTGTTAATGGAACAACTACCGAAGAATAATTTGAGGTTATTAAGTTTGTTGAGAACAATGCCCCTTTCCGACTTTTTTTAGGAAAGACTTGGATTGAGAAGGATCATATCTGAAATAAAACAAAGGAGGAAGCTATAGAAAAAAAAATCAAGAACCTAGGGACTTCATAGCCAGAAAGATAAAGCGATTAAGAGAAGAACAAGAAAAGAAGTCGAAGCAACAATAGACAAGAGAACTAGTCGTGGAAGATGAAAGAACACAGGAAGGTTTGAAGGACCTATCCATGCAAGAAAGAATAATACTAATCTGGGAAGATGTATTACCTTCATAATACATGAGACCACATCAACAACGTGAAGTACCTTCACTAGGAGAAGATCAGAATAAGAAGGAAAAAATGATTCCAGAAATGGTTAGAGAAGCTTCGATTACAGGGAAGAAGGATAGAAAGATCAATAAGAATAAAGCTCAGCTAGAAAAAGTACAGGAAGATATAGAGAATAGAAGAAGGACCTGGCAGGAGGTAGGTCCGCAGAAGTTGAACCTCACCGGAATAGCAAAACCACGCAGAATGGGACTTCGCCATGACGAGGCTATATGACCGTTGGAGGCACCCCGACCATTAGCAGGATTCTCCAGAACAGCGAGAAACATAGTTACTGATGGAAATACTATTGTTGGACCATTGGGACCATGCTGCAGTGGACGAATTTGCATTGAAGGATTCATTCCTGGCCATTGGAGGAATCTGTTAGGACGTTGCCTATTTATCCCGTCGGACGTTACACTGGGACCACTTTTTGAAAATAGTGATTATCCGAAATAAGAGAGAGGCCATCGTATTGCGCTATGCTTTCGAGACCTCACCATCCAATTTTCTTACCCATTTTTCTATTGGCCTACTCGATTTATTTGAGTACAAGAGTGCATGTCAGGTGAACTTATCACCATAGATATTTCAGTATAAGAGATTCTCTTGGATATAATGACTGAGAGAGTCATTTCTATAGGAATAAAAGTGTCATCGACTAGAGGATTGCAGGCCTTCCCATCGACTACACAACGATCTAGTTGTACCAACCCTAGTATTGAGAAGCGAAGAAAACACCGCGACGATCTGGCTAATGCGAAGCAGATCCCATCGGTCTTGCTAGACTACATAATGCCTTTGGCTAGCATGGTGAAGTGTGACAGTATCTTGCATGACTTTGAGTATATAATGATCATTGTGTACATCCCGAAGGGGATACGCATCGTTGGACCGCAGTTAAGACATATCCCAGCTCTGAAGCACAACGAATTCAGCCTTGGAGACCGGAAGAACTATGCAATGCTTGCACCGCATCAGTATTTGATGAAGACGACTGGGAAAAAGTAGTGTTTAGTCTCCCAACCATGGATAAAGGATCTTTCATAGTCGATGATCCTAAATGTAATGAAGATCCCACACATCGGTCGACATCAGGAGGTTAACGCTTACGTTAAAATCCTCCTGTCTTGCTACCATGGAGGCTATCTATGGCTGGATAGGTGCATGACTATGGATCTGGTGCTGATCCACCTAATCACTAGACTAAGAATGCAAGGACCTGACCCTCACTAGTTTTACCCAGGGAAGACTTTCGATCGTTCCCTAGCACAATGCATTAAGGAAAACTATGACAATGTAGAGAAGGGAAAGTGAGGCTACAAGGTAGTCTCCATTCAAGATGGCATAGTGTGCCTCACTTGCAGCTCATAGCTAGAAATCATGTCAAAAAGAACCACCCTACACAAGTCACGGGGTTCGTAGTGGACCTCGCAGGCAAGTGTGTAGAAGGTATGCAGATGAACTGGGTGAGCTACCTCGTCAATGAACTCAAAAAGGATTGACGCGAAGCACGGGATCAGGGCTATGAGTTCCATTTCAGTTGGCTATTGATTCTAATTGCATTTGTCACCTGGAAAATTTCGAAAGGAGTAGCCATTCCAGAAATTGAGGCATCTGAGCCGTTGGCCGCGAGGTTATCCACATTGTGGTACACAAATGATATGGTGAAGAAATGGCAGTCAAACATTGTCTTCCATACTTACTACCTACAGCTGAAGCACACCATTGAATCATTCCCCTGAATGACCCCAAACACTTTGCATCAGTACAGACCATTCACAAATTTTCACACAGATCGACACTTTATCTACATCACTGAGTGAAGAGATGAAAGTAAGTAGGAGTTGCAGTCTTACTATAAGCTGACTGATGAAGATATGGAGGAGATAACTAAAGAATGGCCAGTTGAGTTCCTTGTATCAGTGGAAGATGCAGAACTCTCCAACCCTGACATAATTGGAAGCCCCCTGATTACCCATGTCGAACATGATGGACAGATGAAAAATAAAAAGGAGGAAGTCCAGAGCATTGAAAGTAATGAGGAGGACAACACATCGGAGGAAAGTAGACCTGATTCACCTATAGGAGGAGGAGGAGAGGAAGTGAACCAAGAGGAAGGAGGGGAATAAGGAGACAAACAAGAAAAAGGCGAGGTTACACCGCCGAAGGATCCCCTTATAGAGGTCAAGACATCAAATAAAAGGAAGGTTTCTCCGCAAAAACCCTCAACAAGAAAGAAGACCTGAGCTACTAAGCCTTAGTCGAAGAATTTTCTCACAACGGATGATGTCAGACTCATCATCACAGCATTGGAGGATGCTTCGAAGGATATCTTACAATGACATGGACCCAAGAAGGAAGCGATGTATGAAAAAATAGAGGAGCTGTAGGAGATACATAAATCCATCCATTCGAACTGTGCAATATCCACTGCGCCCTCTTCGTCAGAGATTGCATGATTGGGGGATGAGATTGCCCAATTATGAAGGCTAGAAGATGCAACAGAGGCTTGACTTCATCAATTCTAAGAAGAAAAGGAGCAGGCCACAGAGAGCTTAAAGAAAGAAAAGGAGGCGGCCCTAGAGCAGCTTCAAGCAGAGCAAAACGAGAAAGAGGAAATCTGAGCGATGTTCAAGGAGACCAAAGAAACAATGCAAAAATAAAAAGACCAGTTTCCCACAGAGAAGATTAGAGGAAAGGAGGAAGTGACTAAAGTACTTCAATCTATGTTGGTCTTGGTACAGGAGGAAGAGGAGTCAGTCGAGATGAAATTTGGGAAGCTCGCTGTAGCCATTCAACATCTTCAAGCAAGAGTAACAGAGTTAGATCTCCAAGTAGTGTCGAGCACTCCACAAGAAGTGCATGACCAAATGGAGGAAATTGCCAGGGACGCAGTAGAAAGAATCAAGGCACTTGCCTTAGAATGTAAGAAACTAAGTGATCGAAGTGCGCAGACCTATGAATTCCTTACAGAAGATCCACAACTGAGGAAATTGGAAGCACGGCTCTAGGAGGCAAAGCAGTAGACTTCCACTATGCAAGCTCAGATGAAGATGCTTACTACAGTTGAGAAGATGAAGTGATCATAGGAGCAACGTGCAGTTCAACAACAGATTACTGCTATTCAGATAAAAGTAATGGAAGTGACACAGAGACTACAGCCGGTGCAGGACAAAGCCTACACACTTTTTGAAGAGATAGCGGGACAAGTCTCGCAACTAGAAAAAATGGTTATGACAGTGGAATAGCACCTGGAAGGGCCTGTTACTGAGCAAGTGATTCAGGAGTTCTTCGAGCAGGAATCTCTGGTGAAGCAGCAAGTCGAGGTCGTTGGCGCTAAGCTCGAGGCCTTTGAAGCAATGTTACCCAGATTTGAGTGACTCGGGATGAGTCACAGGTGAGTGTTGGAGGCCTATTGGCCCTTGACCAAGTTTTGGGGAAACTTTGGTCATGTTTGATCATTTTTGGAACTTCAATAGGCTGGTCAAAGATGGAGCGCTCAGGCGGAGTGGAGATCGTGGGATCTCACCTATTTTGTGGGCTTTTAGGTTTTATGTAATGGGTTAAGGGATGTTGGCCCATGGGTTTACCCATGGTTAAAGCTTTTTTTAATGTATAAATAAGTAGCTAAGTGATCTAAGAAGTAGAGTATGTGTTGTATGCTCGGAAGCTAAGTGCTAAGTGTTGGCTTTATGCAAGTGAAGTATGTATGACTGTTATTGGCTAAGTGCAAGGAATTGTGAAGTACTTTGTGCTAGAGAATGCTATTGCAAGGCTCTGTGCTTGATAGAGACAGTGGATTTGTGCCTTGATCTAATATAGGGAAGGAGGATCGGGCACTCTATGTGTAGATCTCCTGTCCTCTGCAAAGTAGGCTTTGTGGCTTTGTGCACAGAAGCAACAGACTGTAAGAAGATTGCAAGAGAATAATAAAGAACAAGAAGAGTTGGTGGATGTAGCCCCACGTTGGGGGTGAGTCACGTATATCCTATGTCTAATTTGATTTGTGTGATGTTATTGATGTTGTTGATTTGATTTATGCTTAGTGCTTTGTCTATGTTGAATATGCTAGATCTAATCTAATTCCATGTGCTTAACTGATTGAATTAGTTGATCTTGAATGTTATTGCGTTGACCTGTAATTAGGGTTTAATTTGCGATGTGAATGAGATTCAAGAACTAATGTATATTGGTGGCTAAATTTTCTATTAAGTGTTGTAATCACAGATCTCTGTCCCAGCCTGGTTGCAGACATTTGAGTCCTGCAACCCTGCCTTCCCCTACCTCGGGTGAGACTTCATTTTCTTCGCAAGTGTTATCGAAAGGGTTGGTAGTTAGGGTTTTATTGGTGCATTGTTGAAGCATTGAACCCTGGGTATGCCCCTATGCCAACACATATCTTAGGTTCAAGTTGCTGAAATGGGCTGCGAATTTGTCAATTTTGTTGGCATTCCTCAACAGGAAGTCCTTGACTTTCCAAGGAAGAGGAATGAACTATTTTTTTCTCTTCTCTTGGAATAGATGCAACCAATAGTTTTATTTCCTTGCTATTTCTGTAACATACATTATGTCTGTAATGTGACATGGAATGAGAGAAGGTTTTTCCTTAGAGCCAAAAATCCTTATCCCAGTGTAATTATCCATATGTTCTAGTTACCCCTTCCTGTCCAAAAACCTGGTTGCTTGGTCAGATATGCGGGGAGCATCTTCTCCTAACAACAAAACTTTGAAAACAGACACAAAGTCATTAAAAACCTCATAAAAACAGTGGGAGGCCTTGTGCTTCCACAAGTTCGGGTACCAGAACGTTACTGGGTCGAATTCCCAGTTTAACTTCTTAGACAAAGACAATTTTGGAAACTGGAAGCAATGCGCTATCGCAAAAACCAAGTAGGATGACATATAAAATTTCTTCTCCTTTTTGAAGCTTGAAAATTGGGAATAGATTTCATGGGAAATTAGCTTGCCCCAATAAAAAATGGCTTTTTCCTTGACTGTGAAATACAAAATATAAAGAGCCATGTGGGAAATAGTTGTTGTGGACTCCTGTCTCGTTATTCTTGTAAACATCCATGCAATTTCCCAGAATGGATTTCTAAATGAACTAACCTGCAAGTTGTGATATCTTCAGGAATTTCCATTAGGTCTTCCAAGAACTCGGGAAAGAGGTCAAACCTATTATTATGCTTTCTTAGGAACTGCTTGGAATATTATCCTTTGAACATCAATGTTGGCTCTGACAATATTAACATCTGGAGGAAGACCTAAGGTGACAAAGAAACATAAGAGTGGTCATGTAGTGGAATAATTCTTTGGCCTGAAATATATTTATCGGCTCACCAAGAGACCAACTCCTGACAGTCAAAAACTTCAAGGACATATCCTGCACGAGCAATCCCATAGGTCCAAATTATTTCCTTCTGGGCGGCAGGGGATGAGTAATAAGAATATGCCCTGAACCAGTGGAAGTTCTAGTCCTTGCTCCCGAAGATGTTCACTGTATCTCCACAAAACTATTGTCGAGATGATGCCATAGGTTTATGAGAACGTTCATTTTCTCCAAACGATGTTTGAAATGAACAGTTGGAGGAGACAATATAACCCTCCACAAATGTTGGTTCAATGCTTATGAATGAGAAAGATCCTTGAGCCTTTTTCTCATTAATGAAAATCTCTATGGGTGTTGCATGATGAGATGTTAGCAGTAAAACTTACTTATTGCATACTTAGAAGTGCGAAGGTGGTGGGTACGATGAAGAGAAATTAAGGATTGGAGGTTTCGTGAATGTGCCAACCTGACGATGTGCAAACGACATTCCATGGTTTTGAAATCAACACTCGGAAGGGATAATATAACCCTCCACAAATCTTGGTTTAATGCATATTAATAGGATATCTCCTTGAGCCTTTCATTCATCAATGACAATCTATACGATTCCTGCACGATGATTTGTTAGAATTAAAGCTTACTAATTGCATATCTAGAAACAAGATATATATATATATATATATATATATATA
>JZKD02S1704151.1:1056306-1078679 GCA_000966675.3 Picea glauca
ATAGTTTGTATATTTGCAAAATTTCGGTTGTTGTTTGTAGGTCGTAGAACAATGTAAGGGCAATTTTGAGCCCGCCTGTCTGGCAACCCACAATCGAAAAAGTGGGTAACTATGGAATAGGGAAAATGGTCGGTCGGACTTGTTTTCGCTAATATATCGAAATCTGTAATAGATATCCCATTACCTGGAAAGATCTTTTCTGCATCTATATCAGGGAATTTTGGGTGTTGTTTGCAAGTCACAGAACAATGCAAGGGAAATATTGAACCTGCCTGCCTAGTAAGCCACAAGAGAAAAAGTCGATAAGTATTTGTAATAGATATCCCATTACCTGATAGGATATTTGTACAAGTTGTATAGGAATAATTATTATCATGGTCTCCTTGAGGCATGGTGAGATGTTATCATTAAACCTCAGTTATTGCATACTTGGAAAGAAGTCCAAAGAGTGCTGGCACAGAAAACAATGATTAGGAATTGGATATTTCTTGAACCCACCAAACTAATGATCCATGAAAGAAATTCGAAGAAATGGAAAAGTATGGAAAGTGGATGGATGGACTTCAAAATGGTGTGACAATAGTTCCATAGGAGATGTGAGGACTTGACGGTCAAATTGTATGTCTCAGAAGTTTTCAGTGCAAAATCTGTACCATGAAAGAGGGGATGATAGGTAGACTATAATACAAAAGACGATATGATGTGAGAGTATGGTTGTAAATTTGTATATTACGGAAATCAAGGTGTTGTTTGCAGGTCATGGGACAATATGAGTGCAATCTAGAGCCCACCTACCCAGGAATATGTGGTCAGAGAAGTAGTTGGGTATGGAATGGGGAAGCGGTCGGTCGGAGTCACGGTATAAAATCACGAGTGAAAATGTGAACCCGTGAGTGCACCAACATGCGTAGCTAGACATTTTCGGAAAAACGTCTAAGTAACGAGAAAGATAAAGTACATGGAAAATAGAAACGGGAACTTGGTTAAGTATAGAAGAAGGAAAATAAGGGTTACTATATTCACATCTGTAACAGATATCCCATTTCCTGGCAAGATATTTTCTGCATGTTTCTGGAGAAGTTATATACTTATTGCATATAGTTGGAAACAAGTGCGAAGGTGGCCGGCACAAAAAACAATGACTAGGAATTGGAAATTGTCTGAACCCACCAACCCGACAATCTGCGAAAGGGATTTCAAGAAATGGCCATGGAAAGCGGTCGATCGGGCTTCAAAATAGGCTAACAAGGGCTCCTGAGGAGACGCAAGGCCCCGATATTCAAATTGTATTGATCAAAACTTTTGAGTGCAAACTGTGTAACATGAAAGAGGGGCTGATGTAGGAGTATGGAAGTCAATTTGTATATCACGGAAGATAGGGGGTTGTTTATAGGTCAAGGATCACTGGAAGTGCAATTCACCTGTCTAGGAACCTGCAAGAAAAAAAGTCAGGTAAGTATGGAATTGGAGGCACGAAAGAGATTCCAAGAAACGGCGAAATATGGAAAACAAACACAGGGGATTCAAAATGGGGTGACAATAGTCCCCCAGGAGACGGGAGGACCCGAAGGTCAAATTGTAGGTCTCATAACTTTTATGTGCAAATTGTGTATCACAGAAGAGGGTATGACATGGGAGTGCGGTAGCAAATTTGTGTATCACGGAGGTCCGGGTGTTGTTTGCAGGTCACAGAACAATGGAAGTGCAATATAGAGCCCACCTGCCCGAGAATCCATGATCTGAAAAGTGGCCAGGCATCGAATGGCTAGTAGTTAATCATAGTCATGATATAAAAGCACGAGTGCAAATGTGAACCCGTGATTCCGCCAACATGCGCATTGAGACATTTTCAGAAAAATGACTAAGTAAGCAGAAAGAGAGAGTAGAGAGGAAAAATAAATGGGAATTTGGTTAAGTATAAAAGAGGGAAAAGAAGGTCCAATATATTCAAATCTACAATAGGTATTCCATTTCCTGGAAAGATCTTTTCTGTATGTTTTTGGAGAAGTTGTATACATATTGGATATACTTGGAAAGAATTCTAAAGGTAGTAGGCACAAGAAACAACAATTAGAAATTGGAAATTTCTTGAACCCGTGAACTTGACACTCTACGAAAGAGATGTCAAGAAATTTTCAAATGTGGAAAGCAGTCATATGGGCTTCAAAATAGGTTGACAAGGGTTCCCAAGGAGACGTAAGGCCCCGACTGTCAAATTTTATATATCAGAACATTTCAGTGCAAAATATGTAACATGGAAGAGGGGATGATGTGGGAGTCCAAAAGTAAATCTACATAAAGTAGAAGCTGGAGTGTTGTTTACAGGTCATGGAACAATGGAAGTGCAATTTAGAGAAAGGGGAATCATTGGGTCGGAATCACGATAGAAAAGCATGGATGGAAATGTAAATGCGTGAATCCGCCAACCCGTGCAGCAAGACATTTTTGGAAAAAATGACTAAGTAACCAGAAAGAGAAACTACAGTGGATAAAAGAGTGGGAAAATAGAAAGGCAGAGGGAAATTTCTGTAAGCTGGAACTGGTTTCAAACAAGCCCCATTGTTGCAAAACCATCATTTTCTAGCAATTGTGAGCAAATGATTTGTTGAAGATTATATTTTATTGCAACTCGTGGGATTAATTGTGTTCTTGATACATTCTTCCATGACTTTAACATATTAACTTAAGTATTAAACTTCTTGCATGATGGGTTGTTAGCATTAAATCTTAATAATTGCATGTCTAGAAACAAGAATGACGATCTTGAATTTTAATATTGTAGATGATTTCACATGCCCATTTGACTACAACCACCATATTTCATTTTTTTTTTCCTTTTATTAATTCACCAACAAGAAATTTGGTAATTTCATTAATAAAGCAAAAAATGCTCAAATAGAGGCCAGGGGATGGACAACTAATAAAATGTTCCCTTTCGGACTAAAGGAATCAAGCAAGCGAAAGGGAAATAAGAAATCATTTTCTTAGAAAGGATGAGATGAAAACGAAATTTCTATGGCGGGGCCTAGACTATAACATTGTGATTTGGTCTTGCTATGTTCTATCTACATTACAAATAGAATTGAATGTTGGTTTGAAAGTCTAAAATTCATTTTTGTTTCCATAATATCTTGATGGATGGACATAATGCATTGTCATATAATTGTTAAATGCTCCATTTTAGATCAAATTACTTAAGCAAATACAATATCGAAGAACTAGGAGACTATCGAACCATGCCAATGAGAAGAGGTGTTAAATTCATAAAAGAAGCAACAGCCAAGACTCCAAGACAATTTTTTTAATAGTAAATCCATTAAAAAAAAAAGAATACTCGACACTGTATATCTACACATAGAAATTGAATCGAGTTCTTTGGGCCAAAACATTGAGCATATTTTCCATAAACACATGCACAGGATCTACAACATGCAGGAGCCATAGAGATGTTCTTCAACATGCATAAAAAATTGATAACCATGCTTCTTTTTAGGAAATCCTTTCAGTCTTCTCCTCGGGGGGTCAATGTTCAGTGCCCCGATCTCAATATCCTGCAGAAGACCTGAGGCAACAAATAAACAGGAGAGTGGTTCCGCAATTGAATAAATCCTCGATTTGAAGTAGATGAACAACATTCCTATGGTAAAATTGATAGTTCTCACAAGCTTCTCGTGAGGAAGAAGACGAAAAATGTTGTAGGAAAAATGTAAGACCCCGAAACTAAAAGGTAGGACACATGAAGAAGCCACCTCCCCATAGTCAAAAAATTCAGGGACATAGGTTGCACAAGCAATTCCAGAAGCCCAAATTAGTCAATTCTGGGTGGAAGGAGACAAGTAGTAGGAATATGCCTTGCAGCAGTGGGAGTTCAGGTTGCATGAGCAATTCTAGAGGCCCAAATTAGTCCATTCTGGGTGGAAGGAGATGACTAGTAGGAATATTCCTTGCAGCAGTGGGATTTCTGGTTCTCATCCACTATGATGTTAATTTTATATCCATAGAACAGGAGAGTGGTCCTGCAATTGAATAATTTTTTGGCTTGAAATATATCTCTGGGAGCATCAATAGATCATTTCCTTACAGTGAAAGACTTCTGCCTAGAATGGACTAATTTGGACCTCTGGAATTCCTACTTTCGAGATGCAAAGTGGTTATTGTGTTCAAAGTTGGTTTCTTTTCTGAAACCCCTTCTTTTGGTGTTGTCAGGGCTGCCATCACTGAGCCGGGAAGCGTCGCCCCTTATGGTTGATTTCAATTTGGGCACAGGAGTGGGAACAACATCTACATTTTCATCATCCATCAGATCATCTTCTTCCATCTTGAAATTGATCACATCAACCTCTGCACCAACCATCAATGAAGGCATGCAGGTTGTCTAAGTAGGCAGGGTTGCCTTGGAATTCTTTGGCTTGAAATATATCTCTCAATGCACCAAGGGACCATCTCATTTTTTTCTCCTGGGTGGAGGGAGATGAGTAATAAGAATATGCCCTGGAATACTAGAACCTCTGGCCATCATGCCCGAAGGTGTTTACTGTATCTGGACATAGCTGCTCTAGAACTACTTCCATAAGTTAACGAGAATTTCTTTTTTCTCCAGATGATGTTTGAAATGAAAATTGGGGAGGGATAATATAACCCTCCGGAAATATTGGTTTAATGTGTATCAATGGAAGATATCCTCAAGCCTTTCGCTAATCAATGACAATCTCCAAGGTTCGTGCGTAATGAGTTGTTACCATTAAAGCTTATTAATTGCATATTTAGAAAAAAGTGTGAAGGTGGGAGTGACGATGAAGAGCGATTACGAATTAGAGATTTCGTAAAGGCGCCAACCAGTCGATGCATGAAAGATATTGCATCATTCTTGAAATGAATACCTAGAAAGGATAACCCTCTTCTCCACAAATCTTGGTTTAATTTATATTAATGACAAATCTTGTCCGACCTTCTGGACATTAATGACAATATTAACGGTTCTTGCACAATGAGATACTAGCATTAAAGATTAATAATTTCATATCTATAAAGAAGTACGAAGGTAGCAGGGATGGAAAAGAGAGACTAAGCATTGTACATTTCATCCACCTACCAACTCGCAAAACAGATTCCAAGAAATGGTCAAGTATGGAAAGAGGTCAGGTGGGCTTCACAAATAGGGTCACAAGATATACTCAAGAGACGTGAGGGGCCGATGGTCAAATTGTGTGTCACAATGACAGATTTCGACCGCCAATTTGTATATCACGGAATTTTGGGTGTTGTTCATAGGTAGCGAAACAATGCAAGCGCAATGTTGATCAAGCCTGGTCAGGAACCGATGATGGTAATAGTGGCCAATTATGAAATGGGCAAGTGGTTGGTTGGACTCGTGATATAAAAGCATTATACATACTCAGAATAGGGAATATTGACGGGCTTGAAAATAGGGCCACAAGCTCTACTCAGGAGACATGAGGGTCTGATGGTCAAATTGTATCTACCCCAATTTTTTATTGCAAAATGTGTAACCCAAAACATGAGACAAGGACAAATTTTGAGGGTCAATTTGTACATTGCAAAACTTGGGGTGATGTATATAAAAACATGAGACATTAGGAAAAAGGACCAAGTAAATAGAAAGAGAAAGCAAATGAGATAAAGGGGAATTTGTTTGCTATTTTATAGATTGTGGAAGTCTGGGTGTTGTTTGCAGGCAGCAAAACAATGGAAACACAATGTTGAACCCACCTATCCGGGAACCCGCGATCCAAAAATTTTGTTCAATATGAAATGGGGAAGCAGTCATTCAAATTGTATGTCACAATGATAGATTTCGACCATCAATTTGTATATCGTGGAATTTTGGGTGTAGTTTGTAGGGAGAGGAACAATGGAAGTGCAATGATGAGAAAGCCTAGCTAGGAACTGGCAATGGTAATAGTAGCCAAGCATGCAATGGGAAAGCGGTTAGTCGGACTCATGATATAAAAGCATTATACATACTCAGAACAAGGAACATTGATGGTCTTGAAAATAGGGCCACAAGCTCTACTCAGGAGACATGAGGGCTCAATGGTCAAGTTTTATCCACCCCAACTGTTGAATGCAAACTGCGTAACATGAAACATGAGACAATTATGGATTTCAAGGGTCAATTTGTATATTGCGAAACTTGGGGTGTTGTATATAAAAGCATGAGACATTCAGAAAAAGGACCAAGTAAACATAAAGTGAAAGAAAACGAGATAAAGGGGAATTTGTTTTATATTTTGTAGATCGCGGAAGTCCAGGTTCTATTTACATGTGACAAAACAATGGAAACACAATGTTGAACCCGCCTATCCGGGAACCTGCGATCCAAATAATTTGTTCAATATGAAGTGGGGAAGCAGTCGGTCAAATTGTATGTCACAATGATAGATTTCGGCCGTCAATTTGTATATCGAGGAATTTTGGGTGTTGTTTGTAGGTAGCGAAACAATGAAAGCACAATGTTGAGCAAGCCTAGACAAGAACCAATGATGGTAATAGTGGCCAAGTATGCAATGGGAAAGCAATTGGTCGTTTTCATGATATAAAATCATTATACATACTCAGAACATGGAATATTGACGGTATTGAAAACAGGGCCACAAGCTCTACTTAGGATATGTGAGGGCCCGATGGTCAAATTTTATCTACCTCAACTGTTGAATGCAAAATGCATAACATGGAACAAGAGATAATGACGGATTTCGAGGGTCAATTTGTATATCGTGGAACTTGTGGTGTTGTATATAAAAGCACGAGACATTAAAAAAAAGGACAAAGTAAATAGAAAGTGAAAGTAAATGAGATAAAGGGGAATTTGTTTGCTATTTTGTAGATCGCAGAAGTTCAGGTGTTATTTGCAGGCGGCAGAACAACGAAAATGCAATGTTGAACCTGCCTATCCAGGAACCTGCGATCCAAAAAGTTTGTTCAATATGAAACGGGGAAGCAGTCGGTTGGGCTGGTGATATAAAAGTAACAATGGAAATATGAAGACATGAATCCACCAACTCCCACACCTATACATTTTCCAAAAAATTAGTAAGTAATCAGAAAGGGAAAGCAGAGAGAAAAAAGAAAGAAGATGGCAATTTTAGGAAGTGGGGATTGGTGTAACAAAGCCCCATTGATGGTCTTAACAGTAACTATGAAGTGCATTAAACATGTGGATATGTTCTTCAATAAAGGAATAGATCAAGCGAGCCATGCTTATAGTTTCAAGTGCCAAAAAGCTACAAGAAAATCAATTTTGGGATGTTTAAGTTATTGTACTGTCATCTTCACCGCAAGTATAACAATTATGAATTTGAATTTTAATGTCCTCTCATTAATATGATAGTTCCATTGGACTTCTCATAATATATATTCTTTTATTTCAAATTATTCAAGGAGATGAATTTTGCTAAGTTCATCGATCAAAGAAAAGTACTAAAACGAGCCACATAATACATTTGTGCCACAGAGCTTATATTAAAAGGCAAAGCATGTCCTCTATAGTCTTTAAGATCATAGAAAAACTGCTAAGATCCCGAATGTATTATTAAGTTTCCATAACAAAGTATACAACCAAGAACCAAGTAAACACCAAATGTATTGAAATTTGAGGCACAAGGCAATGCATGAACACAGAAGGCGTCAAGCAAGATCCCACAAGGTTCCATAGAGCAGTACGCATCAAAATTTTCATCAAACAATTTGATATATAAAAAAAACACACATGGCATTGGTTTTCTCTTACATCTGGTATATGTTCCCAAAAGAAAATAACTGGGGCTATGGGATATGAACAAAATTTTGCCAAACACAAGACAACACAAAACCAGCATAGCTTCGCCACTATACCCCAAGAATAACCAGACCTCAAAATGGGGAACAAGAAATTTGTCGATTACTATTTTACCATTAAGTAAAATCACTATGGAAATTTTCTTCTGATGGTGCCATGGTCTATCACTACCAGTTTTAACAATGCCAAATTTCCAATATTATTAGAAATGCCTGATGGTTCTGCCCAAAGGAGCAAGCTTGTTCGACAGTTCAAAGGATGGGCCTGAGTTATTTACAGTTGGATACTTTTTATGGGGTTTGTGCTCATGCTTCCCATTTTTGTACTGAACAATATTATGCATGTGTACATCACCAAAAACTGAACCTGCCTATATGAATTCCAATGCTCTAACTCCCCAATCTCTATAGCGAGTTCTAAAAAACTCAATCTCATGTTTCAATCCATGCTGAGTCCTTTTTTTTTCAATTTGGGTACCCCAAAAAAATGCAAAGATCCTTCCATGGGTATATAGTTGGACAACAATTGTCCAATTTGGGCACCCAAAAACGTGCAAACTCCTCCAACAAAGCCACAACCAACCACCTTTTTTTTTTCATTTTCACACCCCAACAAATATGCAAAATTGTTACTGGGAGATGCAAAAAAACATCAAAATAACAACATCAAATGCATTTGTAGTTAGATTCTCCTTGTTGTTTCAAGCGCACAAGAAGAGACAAAATATCTGGAAAGAGAATTTTATAGCTATAGATGTAAACTCCGAAGAACTCGAGTCCGACGAACATTCATTTAGGTGTTGAAGAAAAATTACAGACACATATGAGATATTTTCATTTCCTGCCATATCTTGATATGATTTTTTATTTATTTTTTTAATCCAGCCGATATGCAATATTGCATTTTCCTCATTTATGGTAAATTTTCTATGTATATGATAGTCGTGCAACATGTAGACACTGTTTGAATTTTTCTATAGGTATGCTTCATATGACAATTCTGCTAACCTAGGAAGCACATATTGTAACAAAGGTTGTCTAATTGTACAATGTACGGTTGTTTTCCCACAGTTCAAAGGGCAACATTGAGGCAATGTCTATATATGTAAGGACATTTTTTACTGCATCGCAGATAATTAATTGTATCATCACTTATGAAAGCAGAAGCAGAAGCATGGAAGTTGCATTTGGCACATATAGGCTCGAAGGGGGTCAAGTATGCATTCACTGCAACCAAAACACCCTCAACCTGGAAACCTGAGCATAGCAGTTAATATATTGAACAATATAATATACAATTGCACAACAGAAAAGAAAACAAAAGAAAAACTGCAAAAATTTGGTGAAGGCAATTTGTATGAGCAAAGTAAGGATGAATCTGTAGATGTATACGCACAATAGTTGTAGAGCTAGTTAGTTTCTTGAGATCCTATACTATGTTTGCTCGCAATTTTGTTACAAATGTTTCTTGGGTTGTGTGAAAGATCCTTTATTTGAAATCTCTTTTCTTTGTTATATTTTTGAAGAGCATAAGTGGAAATTGCCCTTTATGCAATTGTTGTTCCCAGATGAAAACAATTTTGACTACGTGTCGAACAATTGCAGCTGCAACATAGAATAGTGCAACATTTGCATAACTTAACTGAGATACATGGACATGTGAAAATAAAGAAAAAAACTAGATATGGAGAACGGTACCATTGCCTTCTCGTTGTCTAAATCTCCATCTTTTATATGGAGAATGTGTTGCAAGCCAAGTTTTCTCGCGAGTGTGACAACTGCGCCAATGGTTTCGATTGGGTAAATGTCATTGCTTTGTGCAAGTTGGCTAATAGTTGTGTCTAGGACGAAACAATATTCTGAACAAATAGCGAGAATTTTGTCTAGGAAGATATAATCCGATCACAATCACCACATTCATATACTATTTTGGGCAACATATTAAAATTTGTAATGGATATCCCATTGCCTGGCAATATCTTTTCTGCATGTTTCTTGACAAGTTATGTGGGAATAGTCAGTGTGACTTGCATCAGGGCTTCCTTGTCTGTCATGTCATCATGCATAATGGATCTAGTTTTGTTTTCCTTGTCCAAGTAGGTGCTATAGATGACCATTATGTCCCTGACGAACACTTGTTCAGTTCGGAGGCTGTTCAACCCCTCTATTGATTGTATTTTGGGTGTTACAACTCTAAACCTGGTGACATTTTTTGAACAGGAAAAGTAATGTGAATGGTAGTGTGCATTGTTTTTTTATTTTCTTTTTTCTTGG
This sequence comes from Picea glauca, assembly GCA_000966675.3. Taxonomy (NCBI): domain Eukaryota; kingdom Viridiplantae; phylum Streptophyta; class Pinopsida; order Pinales; family Pinaceae; genus Picea; species Picea glauca. The sequence goes on from JZKD02S1704151.1 coordinate 1,066,378, forward strand.
CATAAATGTACAAGTAGACTCACAACTTGGATGAATTATGGAGCCATAGTTTTGCAACCATACCTCTTAGTCTACGACACTTGTGCTATGTTCGGCGTCTCCCTTGCGCTTGTTGATACTTCTTGTGAAATGCAAAGTATGTGTTGCAAATGACATCAACATATTCACCATGCCATAGATGAATAAATAGTCGAGGATATTTGTTTCGTAAACATATGAGGAACAAAATGTATGCATCTTTACCTTTGTCCTTGTCGGTCTATTGATGTTTGGGATGATTGACTAATCATGGTCATGTCACTAGTCCAATTTTTTATGATGCAAGCATGTGTAGATGAACATCAAAAGGACTAAACAAGCATATGCAGTGTATATTGTCCATAATTGTTCTTAATGTCACATACAGGGTGGAAGGAAATGGAATACGAAATAGGTTGTCAAGGGATACTCAGGAAACATGAGGACCCAAGGGTCAAATTGTATGCCTCAGATTTTTTGACCGAAAAAATGTGTAACAATAAATAGGGCATGATGGGGGGGTACGAAGGCCAATCTATATATTGTGCAACCTCTGAAGCCAAAGGTGCAATCTTGAACCTGCCAGCCCAGGAACCCGCTATCGACAAAGTGGGTAAGTATGGAATAAGGTAGAATCATGAACATAAATGTGAACCCGTGAGTCCACCAACCCACACACCTAGGAATTTTTGAAAATACAACTAAGAAAAGCAACCATAAAGAAAAAGTAGACAAGAACAATTAAGTATAGAATATGGAAAAAGAGGGATAATAGAAAATGGAAAAATTAGAAAAGGGGAGGGAAATGTTTGGAAGCGAGAAGTCTCAACAAAGGCCCATTGTTTCCAAATCATCATTTTCTAGTCCAATATTATATGCCCCCACCCGTTTTGTATGTTTAATTTACTAGCACAATTGGTATACCTTTTCGAAGATTGTACCACAGACCCCTTTGTTGTCGCATATAAGAATTCATCTTCATGTCCAACCAATCTGTTTTTTTCAAGGTAGCAACATTGAACATACAGTGAACATGAAGAAAAGTTAGTATGCAGAAAGGCATGTACACAGACAATAAATGAAATACTATACATTGTAATATGAAATAAGAGTACATGTATGCACCTCTGTAACTCCTCTACTACATTTGTGCCAAAGAGTCCATCATCCTCTCCAGCCACTCTGTTTGTTTAAATGTAGAAGTGCAAGAAAAAATACAATGGACATGAAGGAAGTTAGTGTTGGCCCTTGGTTATGGAAGGAAGCCAAGAACAAGGAAGAAAAGGAGAAATATGAACTGCGGGGGAGACACAGTGATTGTCACTGGGTTGAAGTGAGCAGAAGAGCAGAAAAGATTGAGCGAAGTGCGGAAAAGCAAGCCATTGGATGTGGAGATCAAAGATGCCAGATCAGCAAGGAAGATGTATCAAGGACAACTCAGCAAGCGAAAAAAGCCACTGTTGGATTCTTTGGAGCACCACGCGAGAAGGAAGGAAAGACAGGCTGGAAAAGCCCGGAAAAAGAAATTCAAGTTGACCTAGGGTTTTAGACACTTAGGGTTTTGGTATATAGGGTTTTGGAACCTAGGTTCTAGCCTAAGGTTGTCAGTGAGGGATTGTAATGTATAAATAAAGGTCAAGAGGACCTGGTTCGGGCTGGTCATTGAGTATGAGTATGATATTGTTTTTCTAGCTCTCTGTGGGAAGAGATGATTGTATTGTGAGGGAGAGAAGTGCTGAGAGAGAGAGCTTTCTAGTTTTGTGTGTGAAGGTCAAGTCCTATCGTTGGGTGCACAGGAAGGGGAGAGAAAAAGAGAGAAAGAAAGAAGGTCTGCTAGATGAGAGCACACACAAGAACTGTATGCTTTACCCTAATAAATCATAAGCATAGTTTCGTGGACGTAGTTCTAGAGAGAGGGTGAACCACGTACATCTTGCGTTGTGTGTGTGATTGCTACTTTGATCTCCATTGATGTTATATTGTTATTTGCATTACTGTGTAGATTAGATCTATAGCTGTGCAGGATAGATCTAGCTAATAAGTGATATATGAATGTTGTATTGTTGTTGTGTTAGATCCACCTGATATTCCCCTAGTTGTAGAAATTTTTGTCCTGCAACCCCCCCATCAACTGCTTTGGGTGAGACTGCATCTGCTTCGAAGGTGTTGCCGAAAGGGCCAGTAGCTAGGTCTTGTTGGTGCGCTCTTGGAGTGAACCTCGGGTCTGCCCCTATGCCAACAAATGGTTCCATTGTCAGGATAGGAATATTTTTAGGGAATGTCAAGGTGGTTCCCATCAAAAACAAAGATCCAAAAGTGGATAGAGGATCAAGAGAGGGACTTTGTTAAAGCCCAAAACAAGAACCCTAAGTTGAGCATTGAAGATTGGCTACAAAGATACATTTTCACTAACATTCATGATATATTCTTTGGAGGAATCCACTAGGAGTTTTTTGAGTGGTTCGCTAGGTTAGCCGATACCCAATTCAAGATCAGATCTAGACCTCCCGTGGTTTGGACACCAGCACTGATCTAGAAGGTTAAGAGATTCGACAACGTCATATCCAGAGCAGTAGATCATTGGTTTGATAGTACCATTGGAGGGAATATCACAGAGTTCATTGTTGATAGAGTAGAATCGTATAGCCAGGCCGAGAGATACTTTTTCAATGGACCCAAGGGAAAATGTTTGCAGTTTCTGAAGTTAAGAATCAAGATGCTCTTGCATGAGAACCACATCTTAAAAATACAATAAACTGGCTAGATCTAAAAAGGCTAATGTTCAGAAATTTAGACAGTGACATTGACACAGAAGCTGGACATATGTGCAGTGGGAGAGTATTTCAAGGGATTCACCTTGAGAATCTGTTTAAGAAAAACTACAGAGAAGAGGGTTTCTATAGTGGAGAAGAGGCAGATCTAATAGACAAAGAGCACTCAGAACCTACTAGAGCAGAGGAAGAAGCAATTGAATAACTTCTCTGGAATGAGACAGAAACATCAGGAACTGCGCAGATCACTGAAGTAAGTAATGTCAATCCTCTTGTTATTTCAGAAACGCTATGTAATCAAAATATTCTGAATCACTAGAGTCCTCAGAGCACTATTACTAGTAGTTCAGCATCTAATTAGACAGGAAACCTAGGCAGATCCATGGAGGATGAGATGAGGCTCCCTATCTTTAGAGTAGATATATCTGAAGATGCTTATCAGCACTAGTTCATGTGCGAGGCCATATGGAACATTAAAAATATTACCGATGAAGATATTAAAAGAAACCAGTTTAGCACTACATTGAGGGATCGCGCGCTGAGATGGTACATGAAGCTTGTCCAAGGACTTTCACATCCTAAGCCACTAAATGAGATCAAGAACGCACTGGTTGCAGAGTTTAAGAAACCTAAGTTGGAGTCATAGTGTATTACTGAGCTGAAGGAGATCAAACAGAAGGTAGCCGAACCTGTTTGGGAGTTTGACCAGAGATTCAAGACCCTAACAAGCCAATTGACTTTTAAGATCTCATATGAGAATAACAAAGAATGGTTCATCGCTTCTCTTTTACCACATATCAAAGTTCCCTTGATGAAACAGAAGATTTCTTCATAGGAAGAAGCATTAGAGATCGCCATGAAACTTGAATCAACACCTATGGGAGAATCCTGCTCAAGTATGAGCCAGATCATGAGCCAGCTAACCAATTTGTCTTTGTAGGTTGAAGAGATGAAGAAAGACAAGGGAAGAGATAAAAGAGAAGATATCCAGTGTGTAATATGCAGAACAGAAGGCCATGAAAAGGAACACTGTCCCTTGTTTCACAAATATCTGGCTTCAAGAGCTCCGAGCCCTTTGAAGCAAGTCACATTACCATGGTGCGAAGTATGTAGAAATCAACATCACCCCGGTGAGTGCTACTATATGCAGAAGTATGTTGAGACACCTACAAACTTGTGTTTGACATTCTGTAAGTCAGTAGGGCATGATGATAGATATTTTAGGGCCTTTTACCTTATGCATGAAAGATCGAGAGACATATACACGATCCAAGGTGAAGTACATAAAGAAGGAAACACTCCACAATACAACTCTCCAGGAAGAGGAAACTTCAATCCTTGTGGTGGATTCAGAGGAGGAGGTATGGGCCGAGGCTGAGGACAAATGATCTATTACAACTGCATGCAACCAGGACATTTAGCGAGGGACTGTCAGAAACCTTGCACAACCTATAGTTATTGCAACTCCTTCGAGCATGCCATCAAGGACTACCCTGTGCTACTAACTAAGCTTCAGAAAAGGCGGGGACCTCAGCAGAACCCACAAGTGCAATTGATATATGCTAAACCTCATGGAGTAGACCCTAGATTCATTGTTATCACTCGAGGAGGTTATTTTGTAGGAGAATATAGAGCAGCCCAAGGAAAGACTACAAAAGGCCACAGAGTCAAGAAAGCTATAGAGAAGACTCCAATGTTTGATGCTAAGAAAGAAAGATAGATATTTGAGGAGGCAAGAAAATATTTCAAAGGAGATCAAGGGTCTTCATCAAAGAAACAACTAGAAATAAAATAATATGGAATGCCTTAGGCATTTTATCAGTTTTCTTCGCCAATAGAAGGAAAAGAGGTAAGCAAACTCATGGAAGTTTTGTGCACTTGTGTTAAGTTGATTCAAGATAAAAGCGTTGTACAATAACTATAAGATTTAATCAAGAAATATGAGCTAGGAAAGATAGACCCCTTACTGAATAGGGCAGTGCACCAAATTGGGAAAAGGAGAAGGAAAAATAAAGAGTTACACATGAATTCTCAAATAGGCGAGTATGATATAGACTATGTGGTCCTCGACTTAGGGTCGAAGGTCAATGTCATGACAAAGAAAACTTGGGAATTGATGGAAAAACCCAAGATGATATATTTCCCTATCATACTTTGCATGGCTAATCAGCAATCTATCATCCCATTTGGACGATTGGAGCATGTCCCTGTGGACATCGACGGAGTTAGGACCTTCGCAGATTTTGAAGTAATTGAAATTGTTGATGCAAACTTCCCTTACCCTGCATTGTTAGGAATTGATTAGGCCTTCAATAATTCTATTGTTGTTGATCTAAAGAAAAGGCATATGACATTTGAAAGAGATGGCCTTTGGGTCAGTGCACCTTTAGATCCAAATGAGGGTCCTTGATACACAAAGACTATCAGAGAAGAAGATCACGTGTACGAACTGGAAAACATTTACAAACTAACAACCAGGCAACATGATTACATCAACCCTACAACTGATGGGAATCTAAGCTGGTGAAGTGACAATGCATGTTCATCAGATTTAGAAGAAGTGCTAGAGAACTGGAAGAACTAGATGTATGAAGTATCTACCAGAAGATGTGCTAGATTAACTAGAGAGGTTTGTTGGATCAGCACAACAGTGAGTAACTTACCCACATTTGATGGGTTGAACCCTTTAGAAAACTTCCTATCAGAGTTTGAGACAAGTGTACCAACACAACAGAGGTTGTTAGCAATGGATGAGGCCATGAAATCCACACCAGCAAGATGGTGGGGGACACAAAAAGAAACATAATAGACTGGACACAATGCCAAACCTTGATGACAACGTGGTTCTCAGCACAAGCAGTAAGCTGTGAAGTAAGGTACATAGGTTGAAGCTTCCAAAAGAACCATGTGCGAAGTTGTGAAGAGGCCTGTAGAGACATTCCTTGAGAAAAATGGGTGCACAGATTCATTAACATGCTGGACAGGATCCCTATCAACTGGTACCTTCAAGCGAAGCTGCACATCGTCACTTTAGATTGGGAAGGTATGATTCAGAATTTTGTAACCACCTTTTTGTTTGAAAGTGAATTTCCTTTAGTAGACCAAGCATTACAGATTATGAGACAAAAAGTATTTTAGGAGGCATCTGGCCTCCCTTTGGAGCAAGAAGAGGACGAATGGACTGCACCATTCTAGAAATTGCAAGGATGTTACAACATTAATGCTGATGAAGATGATGATCCGAGGAAGGTAAACATCGCTAAGATAGAAGGCCACATAGATGTGGAAGGACTAGGAGTTGAGCTTGCATTCATTGGACAATCGATCAAGATAAAGAAAGTCAATATTGGGACAGAGGAGAAACTGAATCTTGCCAATGTCAAAGATTACTAGGATGCCGCTACCATTGACAAGATTACAGAATTGTTGCACGAATATCAAGAATTGTTTCCGACCAAGTTCATTGATATAAAGGGTATCAAAGGACCTATGGGTGCGATGAGAATACCTTTAAAACTAGATGCGAAGCTAGTCAAGAAAAGACCCTATAGACTGAACTCGAAATACAAGGAAAAAGTAAAGATCGAGCTCGACAGAATGCTGGAAGCATGGATTATTGAACCTGTCGAAGAGTTGGAATGGATCAGCCTTATGGTGGTACAAGACAAGAAGACAGGAGAAATCAGGATCTGCGTGGACCTCAGAAAGTTGAATGATGCATGTCTGCATGACCCTTTCCCTACACCATTCACTGATGAAGTATTAGACAACATGGGAGGTCAGGAGGTATATTCTTTTACAAATGGATTTTTCAGGATACCATCAGATCCAGATTTCCAAGGAGGACCTCCACAAGACCACGTTTTCCACAGAATGGGGATCCTACCAATATATAGTGATGCCATTCGGACTAAAGCATGCCCTAACCATATTTTCCAGGGTGGTGGTCAAAGTGTTCAAAGAGTTTTTGCATAAATTTTTAGAAGCTTATTTTGATGACTGGACTATATTTAGTTTCTTGAAAAATCATATTTAATGTCTAAGGCTAATGTTGGATAAATGCAGGCAGTGTCAAATTACTTTAAATTTGAAGAAGTGCATATTATTCTCACCGTTTGGAGTGATATTAGGCCATATTGTATGCAAGCAGGGATTGTTGGTTGATCCATCAAAAATTGCAATTATAGTTGACTTGCCACCTCCTACTTCAGTCGAACAACTGTGCACTGCACTAGGACGTACTGGCTATTACAAAAAATTCATCAAAGGCTATGCTCAAATTACATCACCAATGGAGGAGATGTTGAAGAAGGATTGCCAGTTTGGTTGGACAGACGAATTCTAGAAGAGCTTCGACACCCTGAAACAAAAGATGGTTAAAGTGCCCATACTGGATTTTCTAGATTGGAACAAAGAATTCCATGTGCATGTCGATGCATCTTCTATTGCATTAGGAGTAGTACTGGCACAACCTGGAGAAGGGGACATTGACCACCCATTAGCCTTTTCTAGCAAGAAGCTATCCATAGTTGAAATTAATTACACCACTAAAGAGAGAGAGGGACTAGCTATGGTGTATGCATTGCAAAAATTTCACCACCACTTGTTGGAAGGACACTTTAAAATGTTCACAGATCACTCCGTGCTGAAGTACCTAGTCAACAAGCTAGTGTTGGGGGGTAAATATGAAGATGTCTATTGTTGTTCCAAGAATATGATTTTGAGATCATAGTTAAGCTAGGAAGAATGAACAAGGGCCTTGGCCAGCTATCGAGGTTGGAGCATGGCGAAGAACCCACCAGTTTGGAGGATACACTATCAGATGCACAACTGCTCGCCATTAGAAATATTGACAACCACTTCACAGACATAGTCCAGTTCCTGTCAATAGGAATGGCTCCAAGTGAGTATACAATTCCTTAGAAGAAACAACTAGTGACGCGTCGAAGAATTTTCACTGATCGCTGGTCAGCTATACAAGATGGGACCTAATACGATACTACAGAGATGTGTTATGGAGGCAGAGCGCCCATTGATCCTCGCAGAAGCTCATGAAGGCATCACATGAGACATTATGCAGGGAAAGAAACTGTGCAGAAGGTTTTGCGAGCTGGCCTTTGGTGGCCTACATTACACAGAGATGCTAAAGAGTATGTCAGAGCATGTGACATATGCCAGAGAGTTGGAAAACCATCCCGAAGAGATGAAATTCCATTAGCATCGTAGATGACCCTGCAAGAATTTGAAAAGTGGGCCATTGACTTCGTGGGACCTATAAACCCACTAGGAAAGTGCACAGGAGCAAGGTACATGATTACTGCGACATAATACTTAACTAGATGGGCCAAAGCTAGAGCAGTCAAGGACTATAGTGCAACTACAATTGCGCTCTTTATATTTGATGACATAATAACCAGGTTGGGATGCCCTAATATCCTTATGAGTGATCAAGGTACACACTTCATCAATAAGATAGTGGAAGCCCTGACTGAAGAATTTGCAGTCCACCATCAGAAGAGTACACCTTACCATCCATAGGCAAATGGAACCATTGAAGCATTCAACAAGATATTGGAGACAACATTGATGAAGATTTGCAGTGTGAATAGGGATGACTAGGATTTAAGAGTACCTGTAGTACCATGGGCCTATAGAACCACTTGCAAGAAATTAACAATGAAGACCCCCTTCAAGTTTGTTTATGACCTCAAAGTTGTTGTCCCGATGGAAAACTTGGTGCCTAGCTTGAGAATTGTTGCATTTACAGACATGGATGATACCGACGCTATTCGTGAGAGGCTTGCACAGTTGGTTGAACTAGAGGAGGATAGATTCATTTTAGGATTCCATCAATAGGTTTAGAAAGAAGGAGAGAAGGCCTATCATGAAAGGCACATCAAGAAGAAGGCATTCAAGAAAAGTGACTTAGTACTGGTGTATGACAGTAAATTCCTGAAACACCCTAGGAAGTTCAGAATGCATTGGATCAGACCATATGAGATTGCCTATGTTACAGAATGAGGAGCTGCGTAGCTAAAGACATTGAAGGGAGAATGGAAGGAAGGCTTGGTGAATGGGATTCAGATGAAGTTGTACTACAACAACTAGCTGCCTCGAAGATCTCAATAGAAGCAAGGAGAAAAGGGTCTAGGTACCAGGTGCAGTTGAAACTGGGTACCAGACACAAAAAAGACAGTCTTCACAAGGAAGGGAAGGAAGCATGGAACAAAAATCACAAGATGCACTACACAACCCAAAGTCAAAGTAAAACAGAAGGATCACATCCGAAGTGCCTCGGGACGAGTCACAGGTGAGGGTTGGGGGCCTGTTGGCCCTTGGTTATGGAAGGAAGTGAAGAAAAAGGAAGACAAGGAAAAATATGAACTGTGCGGGAGAAACAGTGACTGTCACTGGGTCGAAGTGAGTAGAAGAGAAGAAAAGTTGGAGCGAAGTGGGGAAAAGAAATCCATTGGATGTGGAGATCGAATATGCCAGATCAGCAAGGAAGATGGATCAAGGACAACTCAATAAGTGGAAAAATCTACCGTTGGATGCTTTGGAGCACCGCGCGAGAAGGACGGAAAGATAGGCTGGCGAAGCCCAGAAAAAGCGAGTCAAGTTGACCTAGGGTTTTAGACACCTAGGGTTTTGGCACCTAGGTTTCAGCCTAAGGCTGTCAGTGAGGTATTGTAATGTATAAATAAAGGTCAAGAGGACCTGCGTCAGGTTGGTCATTGAGTATGAGTATGATATTGTTTCTCTAGCTCTATGTGGGAAGAGATGATTGTATTGTGAGGGAGAGAAGTGTTGAAAGAGAGAGCCTTCTAGTTTTGTAAGATCTTCAGTTGTGTGCCAAGGTTAAGTACTGCAGTTGGGTGTGCAGGAAGGGGAGAGAAAAAGAGAGAAAGAAAGAAGGTCTACTAGCTGAGAGCGTAGACAAGAACTGTATGATTTACCCTAATAAATCATAAGCACAGTTTTGTGGACGTAGCCCTAGAGAGAGGGTGAACCACGTACATCTTTTGTTGTGTGTGTGATTGCTACTTTGATCTTTGTTGTTGTTATATTGTTATTTTCATTACTGTGTAGATCAGATCTATAGTTACGTAGGATAGATCTAGTTGATAAGTGATATATGAATGTTGTATTGTTGTTGTGTTAGATCCACCTGATATTCCCCTAGTTGTAGACATTTATGTCCTGCAACCCCCCCATCAGTTGCTTCGGGTGAGACTACATCTGCTTCGTAGGTGTTGTCGAAAGGTCCAGTACCTAGGGCTTGTTGGTGCACTCTTCGAGTGAACCTAGGGTCTACCCCTATGCCAACAGTTAATATGTAGGAAGACATGTAAAAAAAAAAAACAGAGTTCAAATTTTTTCAATGTAGCGGCATAGGAAATACAAAGGACATGAAGAGAAGTTATTATGCAAGAAGGTACACAATATCTACATACAATAAACTAGGTGAACACATATACAAATAATAAATGAAATAAAAAACAACGGAATATGAAATAACAATACAAACATGTACCTTTCTATCTCCTCATCCACCGTTGCAGTTAAGACTCCTTCATTTTCTCTAGCTATTTTGTTTGTTTGAATGTGGGAACACATAAAACACAATGAACATGAATGGAAGATGGTATGCAATGGAGAACAAGTAATATGTGCATACACTACATGAGAATCAACGAATAGAATAATAGATAGTTAGAAACATGAACCTTTGCTTTTCTCCATCCATGGTTGTAAATATATAAAAAAAAATCTTGCCGAAAATATATTACAAGCCACAAAATATTAATAAATTGCATGGTCATAGCTAAATGATTTTGGTTTTCTGTGGCAAAGTATCCAGATATGCTTCCAGACATGGAAATATAATTTTGCAGTATCTTTGGTGTACATATCATATTCCAAGTACAAGACAAATTGTGTGGTGGTCACACCAGTCTGTGTAGAGGATAACGAGGTTGTATTGTGATATGGGCACATTTCACCATATATGGATAATAAGTGCGTTTTTCACATGTTTTATCTTAACATAAAGATAATAGATATTGTAATTGCACATGTAGTTGTCAAATTATTTCTTATGCCACTATTTTGTATCATGTCAACACTCAAGTATCAACAGAAATTTACAGTAGAATAGACGGGCATGGAACAGGCGCCAGATCTTGACTTTGCCAGACGTGGCAAACAACAAAACCACAGGTCCACTCACGAGTGTAGGACCTGAACACTGCAAAGCACCAAAAAAAAAAAATAGCTCCAATTGTCGGCACAGGACCCCAAACTTGCATAGCCGAAGTAAACAAAAGAAAACAACAAGCAACAAACCAATGAGAAGGCACGAACATGCCCAACTACAGCCCCAAGTCCCCAAACTTTTAAACTTGAGCTAAACAGCAACAAGAAGAAACCAACGAACCAATGATCCAACAAACAAGAAACAACCACCAAACCAATAAACAACATATGTATCTCCAACGATTACTAAAATGTAGCCGAAGCACAGAAGAAACCATAAACATATGAAGAGCATGCCAGTAGAAATAATCAAACATTCTTACTTGCAAACTGAAAACAATGAACAACAAAGAATGAATAGAAAATGAAATTATGGCATCGAAACTTACTCTAAAACAATGAACGACAGAAGCGAAGGTCAAATTGTGGGTGCAGCGACTGGACCACGCAAAGTAAAAAAAAAGAAATAGATCCAACTACGAATGCAGGACCCCAACCCTGCAAAGTTGAAGTAAACAAAAGCAAGCAACAAGCACCAACAGGTCCAACCGCAAGCATAGGTCCCCAATCTTGCAAAATTGAACCAAACAGCAACAAGCAACAATCGACGAACCAACGAAGAAGAAACACCCATCGAACCAGTAAACAATGTATGTAGCTTCAACGATGACCAAATTGCATTCCAAGCCTAGAAGAAGTATGAAACATACAATAACTGGCGGTGGACAACAATATTGTCCAAATTCACTGCAACATTGTATGGAAAATTTTGAGGAAAAATGTACTCCGAGAAGCCTATCTAGGTAAACATTTAAGGCTGTCAGGTTGTCTAAGGACCTCGTGATATGAAAACATTTAAGTTGTCATGCATGTTTCAGGACCTCACGCTATGTAAGCATTTAAGCTGTCAGGCCTATTCAAGCACCTCAAAAAAAGTGTCAATGATCTAAACCTTCGGTATGTAAAAACTTCAATACAAATACAAAGGACTAATAATAAAATAATAATAATAATAGTAAAAGGACATATTAATATGCGATCACTATAGTCCCACTAGGCATTCAACAGGGGACCAATAATAAAAAAACATTAAAAAACAACGTCCATGCTCAGAACTTTCAGTATGTAAACATTTCAGTAAAAATGTAATAAAAATTAGAAAGGAGTGTCTAAGCTCAAAACTTTGGATATCTACACATTTACAACATTGGGAACAATGACACTGGCATTAAGACCTTGAATATATTCTCCAATGAG
>JZKD02S1704151.1:1114290-1161662 GCA_000966675.3 Picea glauca
TTTATGTTGATGATATTATTTTTGGTAGTGATGATGATAGGTTAAGCCAGAAATTTGCAAAAGATATGCAAAATGAATTTGAAATGTCGTTACTTGGAGAACTATCCTTCTTTCTGGGACTTTAGATACGTCAAAGAAATGAAGGAATTTTTATTTCTCAAACTAAGTATATCAGATAAATGCTAAAGAGGTTTGGAATGGAATATTGCAAACCAGTTATCACTCCCATGCAAACTAGTTGGAAGTTAAGGAAAAATGATGATTCGAAGTCTACAAATTAGAGGCAATACATGTCAATGATTGGCAACCTACTATATGTGACAGCATCCAGACCAGATGTAATTCAGGCAGTTGGACAGGTGGCATGATTTCAAGAAGCACCAAAGAAATCACATGTATTAGCAGTGAAGAGGATTTTCAGATATCTCAAAGGAACAGAAGAGTTTGGATTATGGTATCCAAAAGGAAAGGATCTATCACTTATTGCCTACATAGATGTAGATTGGGCAGGTTTTATTGATGACCGACGAAGCGCCAGTGGAGAAGCGTTCTACTTGGGTGAGTGTTTAGTATCATGGCTAAGCAAGAAACAATCATCAATATCTTTATCTACAGGTGAGGCAGAGTATATTGCAACAACATCATGTTGTACACATGTTCTTTAGATGAAACAAACTTTGACAGATATACAAGTTGAGTATGATGAGCCCATTCCAATCTATTGTGATAATACAAGCTCCATCAGTATCTCAAAAAACCCGGTGATGCACTCCAAGATGAAGCACATTCCAATCAAGTATCATTTTCTACAGGAGCAGGTCGCAGAAAAGAATATTAGAGTTGAGTATGTGGGCACAAAAGAACAAGTGGCAAATATCTTTACAAAACCACTTCCATGGGAAGCCTTTGAATATCTTCGCCAAAGACTTGGAGTTATTTCTACTCCAAAATGAATTCTTTTTTAATGCTTATGTTATATGTCTTAGATTTACACGAGGAAGCACCATAAGAGGACAGATCAGTCAGGGGGAGAAACCCCGAATGGAAAGATACCTTTGCCATTGATGACAAAGGGGGAGATTTTTATCAGATGTAGAAGACAGAGGCATAGTTACAAGGGGAGCAGATTTATCAGATGCAGAGGACTGCAGAGGATAGAGGCATGGTTCCAGGGGGACATTGAGTGATATGATTTCAGTATTGCATCAGAGTGTTTCCATCAATACCAAAGGGGGATATTGTTGATTAAGGTTGGTTGCCATTGATGTCAACCCTTGAAGAAAGACTCGTAGCACCAAGTTTGGGTAATGGACCCAAGATTGTTTTATGTAAAGATGACTCATTATTGTCTTGTCATGGTTGATAAGAAGAAAAGATGGATGAACTCCAAAGTGGTCCCCTTATGGTGAAAGCCCTCATGGGAAGATGTTTTGTGAAGTGAGAGAACCCATGATTAATTGTGGAATAATAATATGAAGGACGGTGAATTTGTCAGTGAAACTATCCTAGATGGATAGTGCTTGTCATGCCTTTTCCGGTGGTATGTGGAACGTCACATAACTCCTCATGGTTAGAGAGTTATGACCATATTAATTTGGAGAACCCCTCATAAGTCTTATAGAAGCCCCCAAGGGTCAAATTTCTTTGCAAAATAAATTATTTTAAATAAAGAAGCCCTAAAATAAGGAAAATGTAAGGCTACATGAAGATATAAATAAGTGGCAAAGATCACTCATTATACATACACTTGTACATATTGTATATCTATTTTCTTGTGTAAAGTTTCTTGTAAATACTTGTTGATACATCTTAAGTGGCGGACGTCTGAAGTAGCACAAAGGGTTGACGAAGAAATTCTCGGAATTACAACAAAACCCTATTTTCTGAGGTGTACGTGGGTTGTCTGTGTACAAGGTGCGTACATGTTGAGTTATACGCGGGCTGTCTATGTACAAGGTGTGTACATGCTGAGTTATACGCAGGCTGTCTGTGTACAAGGTGCGTACATGCTGAGTTATACGTGGGCTGGCAATGTATTAGGGTGCGTACATGTTGGTAAATCCATGGAAACTTGAAGAAATGAAGATGCAGAGGTCCTAGATTTTGAGATCAAGCTCCCAGGAAGGTCTAAAGTGCTCAAATACATTATATCCATCCATTGGTTCAAAAGGTATGTCTTATGTCTATGAATAATTGGATTTTGATGTATGCATGAGGAATGGCAATGGAAATTTGAGGATTCTCCCTAAAAAGACTAGTGGCTTCATGGGATCTTATGCATAAGTCAGATCTACAGAAATACAGTGTTGGTATATTCATCATTGATACTTCTTGTGAGACACATATTGTATTTCTTGGCATATGGCTAAGGGTTTTTATGGTACATGGTTGAGAGATTGTATTTGTGTAGTAGTTGATGTATTGAGAGACTAAATATCAGAAAGGGGTTGATGACTAATATCACGTGAGGGATATTATATTTGTTCATGATTACACATACCTATATGACACATGACTAGAGAGAGACATATTTTCCTTGAGTAAAGGTTATATATGAGGATGCATGCACATGGTACAGTTACAGTCTGGACACAGTGGGTTACAAATCTATATGAAATAAGTTACAGAGGATCATAAGTTTTCAAGAAAAAGGAAACCCTAGTTTTTAGAAGGCATACGCAGGATGCATAACATTTTGGTAGCGTACATACGCAGGCTACATAACATATAGGGCATGTACATGCGTGGGTTGTAGCACTACATGTTGTGTATCTGTTGTATTTTTGTAGATACATGTTTAGTTCAGGTACAGTTTGATTACAAGGTAGTTGTACATATTGGATACAGGTCAGTGGTACAGGTTGATACAATTGTACAACAGTATATCTCACAGTGACAGGTTGATAGTGGTTCCATCATTCTACTTATACTTTAGGGTGGTTGGATGGGGCAAGGACAGGTGGTTGTATCCACCTTCTAGTTGTAGTCGTAGAACACGGGGGGTTGTAGCGTCCTTCTGGTTGTAGCTAGAGAATTGGGGAGTTGGATCTTCCCTCAGGTTGTAGCCTGAGAAATTAGGGGGTTGGAGCCTCCTTCCAGTTGCAGCCAGAAAACAAAGGAAGTTGGTGCTTCTAATGAATGTAATTCTTCAAGACATATAAGAAAACACATTCTATGGTTTTCTCTCAATTTGAGTTTCCACATAAAACACTGGTGTACTGTGTATGTGTGTGATTGTTCATTTCTTATTGCTCATTATTGGATAACAATTCTACATTGATATAACACTTGGATTTTTTGAAGAAAAAAGATTATAATTATTCTATTACTGATTCACCCCCCTCCCAGTAATCCAATAGTTACATACACCCACCCTTCAAGAAACTTCATCCCAAAGTTAGGGTAATTTACAATAGAAGGGAAATGACACATGGTTCATACATTCATATCCAATAAACAACATTATCAGTAAGCAAAAAAAAACTTATACATACTAGTGTACATGTGCAAGAAATGCATGCGTAGCTAGCACATACAAGTCTCGCACATGTACTAATGACAATAATTATCACACCTATAGTAATTCTTGTATGTGTCAAATCCAATAAACAAGACCATTCATTTCATAAAGGATAATAAATCAATTACAATGTTCGCAAAATCCCTTAATTACAATAATTTAGCACAACAACGTTCATTTAGACAATTGTAGTTCAATTAAGTAATTATGAATATACATATATACATATTTTCTTTTCAAAAGGGGAAAACAATAAATTCCACTATAAGGAAAAATTCCCATACACTATTTTTTGAAGAAAAAGATTATAATTATTCTATCACTGATTCACCCCCCCTCCCAGTAATCCAATAGTTACATACACCCACCCTTCAAGAAACTTCATCCCGAAGTTAGGGTAATTTACAATAGAAGGGAAATGACACATGGTTCATACATTCATATCCAATAAACAACATTATCAGTAAGCAAAAAAAACTTATACATATTAGTGTACATGTGCAAGAAATGCATGCGTAGCTAGCACATACAAGTCTCGCACATGTACTAATAACAATAATTATCACACCTATAGTAATTCTTGTATGTGTCAAATCCAATCAACAAGANTATATATATATATAATTTATAGATATGTCTAATTATTTATGCTTATATATCTCCTTTCAAGGATTTCACTTGTACAAGTGAACAAGTTCATGAAATGTTCATAAACATTTCATGGTTAAATCTCGTTATTTACTAGTTGTGATTAAAGGGTTTCAGGGCTGCATATCCATGTTTTTCTGGGTTGTTTATAGAACAAATAGCATAACTTTTCAGTTATGAAGATGGGTAAGCCCTAGGTTTTAGTTTTGAAACTGGGTTGTGATACCATATGTAAGGCCCGTGCATATAGAGTCTTATAAAAATAAAAATAAATATATAAATTCTTTCTAATTTACTTCTTTATTTACTATTCCAGCATAATAATTGACAATTTAATAGTATAATAATGAAGTACAGTATTATGATGAACAACAGTATAATGAACATAATGAACAACAGTATAATAATGAACAATAATATAATAATGAACAATAATATAATGATGAACAAATAATAATGAAAATGCATAAAGTATTTACCTCCACCTGATGTTGAACCTGAAGCTGAACCTGAAGATGATGATGTTGTTGATGATGTTGAACCTAAAGCTTATGGATCTTGCCCAAACTAAGTAACCTCTCAGCCAACTAGGAACAAGCTCTCTGACTTCCTAGCTCCAGGAATCCTTACGGTTTCCTGGCTCCCGAGCCCAAAATTCCCAGCAACAATTGTGCCCCTGTGAGAGTCCTCAAGCAAAACTCAAGAAAAAATGTTGCAGCCAAAACTGTTTCCTGCCCCAAACCAAAATATGCCTCCCCCAAGTTCTCTCTTCTCCCTTATCTTCCTCCGTCGAATCCCTTTCCCCAACCGCCTTACCCTCCCATTAATTCCTCAACCACCTTATCCCTCCCATTAATTAGTTCGACTACCAATAATAATAATATTATAATTAAGTCTCCATAAATCTATTTTAATAATTCATTAACTAATATTTATCATTCATGATATTTAAAGAATTAATTAGGATTGTTACAAAATTATTTTAGAAAATAATTTTACTTTCAAAATTATACATTTTATTCATTTGAAATTAATAAACATCACTCAATATCTATTTTTAAAATTTCTTTATTTTAAGTTTCAAATTAGTTTTTTTTTTAAATAAAAAATTATGAATTTCAAATTAGTTAATAATAAAAAATAAAAATAAAAACTATATAAGTTTCGAATTAGTTTAAAAAAAACCATAACAATTATTAAAAAAACCCTACCTCCCATGTTCACAAAATCTCACATGTTCACAAAATTAAAACAAAGACTCTATATACATTTGCCAACCACACATAATATAAACCTTTGGCAATCTTACTTCAAAACCATAGTAATAATAAACATGGCTTTTTAAATGATTCAAAATAAACACTTTTAAGCTACTATTTACCTCTCACATCTACCCATATCAGAACTCGGTGCCCTGCTCAATCGTTAAGTTAAGTTATGTGTCGGAATTATCTGACCATATAAGAATTAGGTGTACTACTTATCACCAAGTGAAATCAATGGTTAAGAATATTGCCTACATAGAAATATTATTATATTATTTTACTAATAACAATATCCAAATCATTTCTCGAATATTATTGTATTATTTCATATTTTAGAATAACACCATTTAAATCAATCATTTTTTTATTTATCATGATTACCAAATTCATCTTTAAAATACATTTTATTTATTTTTCTTATATATATAATAGCAATTTTTATTATAATAGTTTATTTTTTTTAAATAATGTTTTGAACTTCTTTGTAGAAGATGTAAGGGATGATAACCAAGCGTAGGTGTCATTACTATCTCTTCAATTGGCAGCATAATTCATTTGGCATAATGGGGATACATGTGAGTTGGGGGAGAAGAATGAGGAAGGTTATATCATTCTACCATTTTAGTTTTTCAAACAAATTAACCATTACTCTCACTCCAATGACCATTATGGCTCTTCATGGGAAAGGAAAAGACTAGTATGTTGTAGCCATGATTATTGAAGGAGCTTGACAAGAGAGGTATGTTTTTGGTATGCATGAATTAGTTTTCTCGATTATTCTTCTAGCTAATTTTGAGTTTTCAGGAACTTTTATATTTGGTTGGGGATTAACTTGCCAAAATGGTAGGTTTGGGTATGATCTCGCAGGGATAACTTGCTCATGGGTTCATTCATCCAAATGCTACATGGTTTTCATGGAGCAAGGGAACAATGTGGGCCTCATTCATTGGAAAAAGTCAACATTCTCTAGCATGGTCCGAAGGACTAGCCTACAAAAGAGCTTCTGAAATTCTAAGCTATCTCCATTCCTTTTGGTTCTTTGTAGGTGGTTGTTGTAAGGAGCAGTATTAGTCCACAAATAGGAATAATAGGCATAACAAAGGGGAAGTGCATATGGTTGACATCAAATCCTCTAAGCCTACTAGACAAGACATACCACAAGCATGTAGGAACCTCGACAAGGTTAATCCCTCCACCAAGCCTACCAATGTTGAAATGGAGGCCAAGGAGGCAATGATGAAGTACCATAGGATCTTTTCTTATGACATCAAAGTTGAGGTTGAGCCAACATAGTGGAAGGTTCAAAGAGAGATGAGCCACCATTCATTCAAAAGACATTAATGTTGAGCTCAACCTTTGGATACTTGATATTGACTTCACCTGTAGCTAGGATACTAAGTACTTTGGGAAAATTGGCATTTACTAGCAAACACAATCCATAGTGGCTTAGGTGATTTAAGAATATGGTATGCAACAAAAAATCATCCTTAAATACTAAGAATATCTGGATTTTGTAAAAATTCTTTGAGACATGGAAGTAATGGGGAATGAGAAGAATCAACAAGACCAAACACCCATGATTTATGTGGACTTTGAATTTGAAGAGGAGGACTAAGTGATACCACATCTAATCCCAGCTCTACTTTTTTTTTTTATCTTTCTATTTTATATCAATTATCAGGAAAAACATAGTCTCTACTATGAAACACTTTAGGAAAAATATAATTAGTTTAGACTCTACTATCATATTGTTATGTTTATACTCTTCTCCAACACATAGTTATGTTTATATTCAAATGATAGGTATAAAACAACTTTGAACAAACATGATGTTATTTTTCTTTTTTAATTTATGAACACCACTAATATTTTTAATCCATTGTAAATAAATTTAATTTCCTTGTTAACTATAATTTTTACTATACAATACTAATAAAATTAAAATAATAATGCTTTTAACTTGAAACAATTATATTTTTAATATTCCTCAAAATATTAACATATCTTAATAAAAGAATCCTACTAGCTTAAAACAATAATGCTTTTAACTTGAAACAATTATATTTTTAATGTAATATTTCTAATATTTCTCAAAATATTAGCATATCTTAAGATAACTTTGTTTTCCATATGACCTTTATAAAATTATTTTGTTAACTCTCTTTTTGATTGAAATAACTTTTACCTCTTTTGGAGATTTCAACTTTCTTGTGAAAAATAGTAGTTGTGAGATGCTTATAGTTGAGAAAAGTTGTCTTTAAAGTATAGAGTGTTGATGAATCCCTTTTAGTTCAATGAAGTTAAGTGGTTTAACTTTAAATTTGAAGATGACTTTGAGGTGGAAAGCATGTATATCCAAAGATTTAATGCTAAGTTTTTTTTTAAAAAAGGAATTATGTTAAAAATATTTTTGAGTAATAATGACATTTTGTCAAGGTGTTTTGGGGTTTTTGTTTTGTATGTAAATTTTAAAATCAAAAGAAAAAAATATATAAGTGCACTGTTAGCTATAAAGATCTTATTGATTATGTGTAACTCTTTTATTTTGTTGGTTCTGGGATATTTATTAAAAACATATGAAAAAAAGAGAAAACAACTAAAAGCAATCAAATTAAAGTATAATACTTGTGTATTCGTCAAAGAAGAGAGCAAGAGCACAACCCCAAAACATGTTTATGCTCCTACCTTACTTTAAACACAAGCATTGGTTATCTAACTCTTTGTGTTGATTCATTGGAAGGTAACGTGTCCCCTTTGAAGTGCTTCTAAGAATTCTACTAGTTCACCTCATGAGAAGATTTATTCAATGAAAATTCATTAGTTGTGACACTAAGTCTCTATTTATTAAAATCCCCAATGTAGAATTAAAATTAATCTAAGTACTAAAATGAAATCTAATCTATGAACAAAAAACAAAAATTATTCTAGATTATTATAAAAGGTTGCAAATTTTTATATTCTCAAAATGTAACGTTTACCATAATTTTAAACCTAAAATCAAAATGTTTGTATTAATCTTTTCACATGAACATACATTAAATGTTTAAATGTATTATATCTTTTTATAAAGATGCTCCACCAACCAACCATAACCTTTCTATATAGGCAAACATTAATCACTATGCTGTCTCTTTTTTAAAACAAACTTCGATAGTGACATTTTCCAAAGGTGTTGCTACAGATTGTGTGGTGGTTAATGTTTACCTTCTATATATCATCTTATTTTAAATAGAAAGTTTTAGAATTAAATGAAAATAATTTGAGAATATTCTTTCAATGAGACATTATTCTTCCATCATGTGAACAAGCTTCATCTATGATTCAAAGTAAGCTCTTCCAATGACTTTGAAGACCCCCTTCCATAATTCTCCCCATGAGTTTATCTCCTCCACAAATAAAATGTTGGCACTCACATTTCATGTGAATGTCATTCAAGAATGTTCTTTTGATTAGACAAACTTCTTTCATTGTGATTGGATAAGATTCTTGTATTGTGTTCAAAGCAAGCTCCCCCAAAGACTTTTAAGACACCACCTCCATAGTTCTCCCAAGGATTTTAACTCCTTTAATAAAAAAACTTTTGCAGTCACATCAATGTCATCTAAAGCAATGTCATTGGTTGAGATGAACAAAATATTTGTCCTCTCTCGTGACATTCAAAACTTTGATCTCTTTCTATCGAATCAAAGCAAGCTCCTGTACGCCACCTCCATAGTCCTCCCAAGGAGTTTAACTCCAATAAAACAAGTTTTGCAGACACATCATTGTCATCTAAAGCAATGCCATTGGTTGAGATGAACAAAATATTTATCCTCTCTCGTGTCATTCAAAACTTTGATCTCTTTTAATCAAATGATGTCATTTAAAGTTCTCCACAAACATTTAAAGCTTTGAACTCTTCAAATCAAATCACAAAATAGATAATAAAACTAATATATGTAGTTAAATACATATTAATGGTTGAGACAATAAAACCATCTCTAGTAACATTTTGAACTTTAATCTTTTCTAATCAAGTCATGTCATTTGTCTTTTCCACTAACATTTTCAACTTTGGCCTCTTTAAATTTTAATTGGTTTTGATTTAGACAATAATGAAAATAATATATGGAGTTAAATATATATCCCATTCTTTGATGTTTGTCCTTTCTATGTTTTTTTTTTTCCTTTTTAATATAAAAAATAAAAGAAGCGTGCATTCACCTTATCGTATGTAATTTTTTGTATACCATCTTCCTAAGAGTGGGGTGGAGGTTGAAACTGCACATTTAACATTGTATATATTTTTGTTGAATTTTTATGAGAAAGAAAAAAATATAACTAGATTTCCACATGGAAAAGTTCCACATACTAGAAAGGTAATGAGAGTGATGGGATGGTGCAACAATGATCATATGTGTAATGAGGGGTTGCCGATGATGTGGAAGAGACGATGGAGATTTGAAGATTAGGTGGAGGAGGTGTCAATAGGTTGTGTGGGAGGGAGAAGTCCCACAAATGTGTATGTGAATAGGGTGGGGAGGAGCTTCCTAACCGTGGATTGTAATGGGAAGGGAGATGGAGTAGGTTGGGGTAAGCCATAGAGGAGGCTCATTGTCGTGGGAAGGGGGATAGGTGGGGGTGATTAGGGTGCTCCCCCCATGGAAAGCCTACATACAAGAGCTTTCAAGGGTTGGATAACACTCCCCCTAGTGGAGTTGACAGACCCCGTTGGTCAACATAGAAGACATAATTGGTGATAGAGGGGAAGAATAATGGCAAGGAGAAGGAGGGAAACTCTACTCGTCAAAAGATTAAAACATTTATTAGATAAATAACTAATGACTAATCGTTAGAGGAGAGAGGCTCATGTGTTGTCGAAGAAGGAAATATCTACACACTTTGTTAAATGATACTCAGTGTGCCATGACATAGTATAAGTTAAGATTGTACATTTTAATGAAAAGTACAATACCAAATCATAATGACATAAAAAGTTACACTTTACACACAATGAACAAACTAGAACTACTAAATAACTCTCACACATATACAACTAAACCTAATTATACTCATTCTACATGATGTATTAATACTATGATGTATTTATACTATCATATCATAGAGAACATCCAAAAATAAAAATATATTTTTTTAAAATTTTTATCAACATATAAAAACCATAACTATTACCTCAATCATAAATTAATCTTCAACATACAACTTACCATGAAACTATGTTTTTAATGAAATACTCTCGAACTACCATTAATATTATTGTAACTATTATTTAAATTATGAAAAATTGTTTATCATTCCCCCCAAAAAAGTCTCCTCTCTAAAACAAACAAACAACGCAAACAACAACCACATGCAAATATTAAATTTCTGTATAATGATTGTCTTTACTCTTGAGTGCGGTGGACCTCATATGGGAGAAATAGTGGCTTGTCTCTTCATAAATACGATAAGTTTTAATTTGACTGTACCATGTATATCTCAACCCAAATCACTCGAGCTTGAATCCACGTGGATTGAGTTTACGTCCTTCACATGAAGAGATCACGTGTCCAATTCTCTAAGGGTTACCATATTTTTACTATAATCCTAAGAACAAAATCAAATGACTTCTAAATTATAATCATTAAAAAGATCACGTGTCCAATTCTCAAGGGTTACCGTATTTTTACTATAATCCTAAGAAAAAAATCAAATGACAATTATTAAAATATTATTTTTTATTTGTAAATTTTATACTTTTCCACATGGTTAGAAAATTAACACCAGACTTTATGATGATGATAATGATTAACGTCCACTAAGACTGAATTGGTTTATCGGACCTTAAGAGGGTAAGTGATTACTTGCGATTCTTTAGAATTTTGTTTTTGTGCTCGAAAAGCATTAAGAGAATCTTTCCAAGATCACCATACTTTTGTTGAGTTAATAGGTTAGGAAGGTTGGTAGTGTGACAAATATTTTGAAAATGAGCTCTAATATGGGTATAGGCTGGACAATCTAAAAGAAAGTGTTTTTCATCTTCAACCTTCTTAGTGTCATAAAGGTGACACACTCTTTCATCCCATGACGTTTTAGGAATTGACCAATGCCCAATTTCACTATGGAGTTCGTGAGAATTTGCTTTTATCTTAGCAATGCTTATTTTTTTCTTTACACTTGGCAAAACAGATAGATAATTTTGATGTTCTAGATTAGGGTTGATTACCACCTTATAATACCTTAATTTTTTTTTTCCTCTAACTCTTTATCACACCACATTTTCTCCTTAAATTTCGATTTGATGTTTTTTTTAATAGTATCTTTATTATGCAAAAGGGTGTCTTCCATGATTCCCTAATTGTTTAGACAAGACCATGCATCTTTATGCCATCCTCACTTGAGTTGATGGTGATTATGACTCGATTTCGAAGCAATTTTAGGAAGTCTCTTGTCTTCGATGTTGTTTAACCTGTTCTTATACATTAGGTATATAGTCATAGCCATGCTCTCAATGGGGGAGAATCTTGTTTCTAAGAGGAGGATGGGATAGGGCGTATTTCCTTTAATTTTGAGATTATAGGTTATAAAATTCTTTTGTATTTTCTCTATCTTTCTCAAGGATTCACGAGAGATACTACAACCCCGGACTTCATATCCTTAAAGAATAATAGGTGTAACAAGAGTCTCAAATAGGAGTTTTGTCTTATCTCAACTCCAAAGATCAACTGATTTACAATTGTTTTCAAGCCCATAATAAGCTTTCCAACCCCCAATAATCCTTTTCTCAATGTTATAATTCCAATTGAGTTTTTGGTGAATATCAATTCCAAGATATTTGTATGAAGTCACTTCCTCCAAGTTGTTGTTGTCATTTACAAAGGTATCATAAGGTATCTTATTGGATTTAATAATCATGACCTTAGTCTTATCTAGTATTAACAGTCATACCCATATTGGAGCAAAAATCCTTGAGGATTCTTAGTTGGTTTTAAAGATCACGGGGACTCCTTGCCAAAAGAATGATATCATCGGCATAAAGAAGAAGATTGATGACTATACCAGTGAGAGCAGGGATGACACAACCTGATTTTTCCAAGCAATCTTCTAACTTGTCAATGTATATGCCAAAAAGGGTAGGGAACAAGGGACAACCTTGTTTGACTCCAATATTGCAGTTAATCACTTTTGACTAGCCCTCAATGTTTTTAAACTTAGCAATAACATTCTCATACATCCTTATTGCAGCAACCCTCAACTTGAGAAGAACTTTTTTCTCTTCCAACCTATTCCAAAGGTTTTTCCTAGGAACCATGTCAAACTTTTCTAAAGTCAAAACAAGAAAAAAGATTGGTTTAGTATTGCGGAATTCCTCTGCAATGATCCTAAAGGTAACAATATGGTTCAAAGTTGAATGATATCTCCTAAACCCAACCTGGACTTTAGCTCTTTTACCATGACTTTCTAGCCAAAGACTATTCTTCTTTTCCAAAATAATTCCATAAAGATTTGCTAAAATTGAGCTAATCATAATGGTCCTATAATTAGAGGGAATGTTTCTATCCCCATTTTTAAAAATAGGAACAATTAGGTTGTGCATCCAGGGTTTAGGGAAGCCCTGCTTGACTGTTAAATTGAAGAGCTTGTGTATGCGAGGGATAAGGATTGGCCCTCTGATTTTAAAAATTTCAGCTTGGTAGCCTTCAATGTCCTTAGCTTTCCCATTTGCAAGCCGCTTAACCCCGAACTCTATGTCATCTAAAGAGAAAACTTCTTCCTTTGTAGGGACAATAGGAATGGTGTCCATGGCATTAGGAAACTCGTAAAGACTTTTAAGGTAGGAATTACAATCCCTTAAGGGAATCCTATTATTTTCTTTAGTATTGCGTTTTAGAATCTGGCTCCAGAACTTCTTAAGATCCAAATTATATAGTTGTGAAAGTTGCTCTTGCCTTTTATTGATATAGTACCTTTTTTCCCTTTTAATTAGGGATTTGTACGTATTGATCTTATCGAGTTTTAAGGACTCATTAGAAGCATCCTTATGAATTTCCTAGCAATTTTGCATTCTTTATCATACCAAGGGTTGGTCATTCTATTATTCTTTTTATAGGACACCTCAAAAGAGAACTTGCTAATAGAAGTGGAAAGGGTAGTTGTAAAATTATAATAGAGTTCTTCAATGTTGTTTTTATAAGTTAGGAGATTTAATTTACTATTTAAATCCTTTAAGAAAATATCAACTTTACTTTTGTCAAAGTGAAAATTCCTTTTATTATTAAAATTCTCTTCAATGGCGCTCCAATTGAAGATATATAAGTTGGTCAATTAAAATCAAAGTTCCACAAAATTTGACTTATTGGAATTTTGACCGAACATTTTATTTTGACCCTCTAAGATGTGAAGGTGCTTCATAATATGGTTGGAAGTAGATGTAACACATCATGAGATTAATGTGTTGTTTCTTGGTAAAAGCACTTAGTTGAGATTTGATTTAACTCACATTGTACATGTATTATAAATAATTCCACTCATCTCACTTGAATTTGAATTCATAGGTATTGGGTTTAGTGGAGTTAGAGTTTTAGTTATATTTTTATTAATATTTCATTTTATTTTCAGAACTCCCTTGAATTTGAATTCAGAGGTATTGGGTTTAGTGGAGTTAGAATTTTAGTTATATATTTTATTAATATTTCATTGGAAATTTATATTAATAGGGTATAAAATAAAATACACTCAAAGTAAATTGTGGTTTGTTTTTAAGGAAATTAGGATTATATTAAATTAAAATATTAGTTTTCTCTTGTAAGCTTGCAAGAGAAAGTTCTCTAAATTTAGATTCTTGATAGAAGCGTGGCTTAGATGATTGCTAAATATAACATAAAAAATAATTGACTAGACTGACAAAATCAAACTGGGAGGCCTAATTCTTATCTATAAATCTAACAAAATATGGTACGTGTTGCTAATCTAAGTGCACGCGCTTACTGTTGCTACTGTCGATTGTTCTCCTTTTCCTTAGAATCTTAATCAATCACGATGGAGTTGGAAGGGGTACCTTCAAATTCCTGAACAGGTTCTGTTGCTTCAACTAAGTTGGGCTTGACATACTCTAGGTCTATCACAATGATGTCAATGTTATAAATTGATTACATATTGCTTCAAACTTTTTAGCCATTAAATCCAATTTATGAAGAATTTCTTGCTACTGTTAGTCCCTCTCTTCCACAACTTATGCTATGAAATATTTGTTCAACTAATCAAACTCTGACAGCTTGAGAATCTTGGTGTCTATGGAACAAGAGAATCCTTTGTCTAGAACCTAGTCTTGAAATTCTACCTCAACCTGAACATTGGTCATTTTCCATTGCTTTTGTATGATTAGACTCTTTATGTGGGAAACCTCCTCCTTGATGAGGTTGGTGAAGTGAAGATGATAATTGGACACAATATCCATGGCATCCACTTGGGCATGAGTAATTCGACGACCGAATACAAGTTTAGGGTCTTCTTGCCATCATTCCTAGTTCCCCTTTTAGCGTTGCATTTTCTAGATTCTAGATGAGGAACACCATTGGGATTCAACATCTTGGCCTAGGGATGAGTAACAAAAATGAAGGAGGGCAGGCTATAGGGAAGGACTGAGAGAGGCCTCTGATAATGGGGGGAAGGTATCAAGGTGAGGATATCAACCACCCACCCAGAGAGGAAGACTAGAGAAGGATACCCCAGGTCGTTCAAAATTTTTTTGGCCAACTGTGGAGGGATTGGCTTGCCTTCCTAGGTCCAATAGAGAGATGAGATAGAATTAAAACCACACTAGACTGCTAAACCAAAAAGAAAACTTGAAAACAAAGTAGGAGAACATAACTTGGTAGCGAGACAAGAGCACCAACAATGCACAACTTCTCTTGTTTCCCTAATCTTTCTCCATATCCTACTCCAAGGGTAAGCCATTTAATATTTCAACCATGCTTCAAACATAATGTTGTGCATGCTAGTGGATGTAATGGTAGAATCATGCAAACATATGCTAATCTAACAGGAGGGCTCTGCAATGAGAGCCATTGTCTTGGCCACTACCATCTTCATAAGCCTCAACTTGAAAGAGATCACATGGTTGTGCTTCTAAGCATCTTGTGACATCCATCTCACCAATCCTCCCAAACACCCCATCTGAGAAATTTTGTTTTATTATTTCATTTATCAATTTTTTATCATATTTTTATACTATCTAAGTGAAAGAAACAATATTCTTAAAAAAATGAATTATTAAATTTTTGACATAACTCTATACCATCCAAAATTTGAAGGTGCTCCATAATAATGTTGGATGTAGAGTTACCTAATCACAAAATTATGATATCAATTTCACACTTATCCACTGAGTTTGAACCCAATTATATTGGAATTAGCTCCAAATAATCCTCTATAAAGTCTTACTCTCATTTCAACTACTAATATCTAGATTAATTCGTCATAAAAAATGTGTATGTTATTTTTCACTTTAAACTTGTATGAAAAAGTATTATAATATTTATTCATCGAAATTAATTTAAATTATTTTTTGTTTAAAAAATATATTATTTAT
Organism: Picea glauca; assembly: GCA_000966675.3. Taxonomy (NCBI): domain Eukaryota; kingdom Viridiplantae; phylum Streptophyta; class Pinopsida; order Pinales; family Pinaceae; genus Picea; species Picea glauca. The sequence goes on from JZKD02S1704151.1 coordinate 1,130,294, forward strand.
TACATTTTCTTTTTTAAAAGAAAATTAATTTGCAAAAATATATATTTTCCTCATCCATTTCTTGCTCTACCAAATCACATGGATCCATTTCTTGCTCTTGCAAATCACACTAGCTTTACTATTTTAAATGAAAGAGATATTATTATTTTCCAAACTTCATACTTTCCATTTTGCCATGAAATTAATTCCCAAGAAATATGTTACTTTGGAAATTTATCTTGCTTTTGCAAAATTTGCAAAATTAGGTTTATCATAAAACACTTCATATGATGAAAAGAATTGACTAACTATCTAAAATTTGGAGATTCTTATAACATTTCTTAATGAAACTAAATTAATCAGATGATTGATACCTCCAAAACATTATGTTGGCTTAGTCCAACTATTATGGTGTTTTAATCTAACCATTTAGAAATTTTGACAACGTTTGGCCATTGTTGGTCGAGACAAAGTATGTGTAATGCATTTATTAAAAAGTTTTTACCTTAATTGATTATCATAGTACAAATGGTTCTACAGGCATCAATGATTTTGAAGTTTGTTATATTATCTACCAAGCTTTTACGGCAACAATGGACTCTTCTATTTTTTTATCCCTTTTAGGAATAATAATTTGTGATTTTATAATTTAATTTTTGTTTTTTCTTATTAGTCCCTGCCATAGGCATAGAGGGACTATAGCGATCGATAATTCGTTGACCTCATATTAGTTTGTCTTTAACCACAAGTATTTCCATATTATCTATTGTTGGAACTAGGGAACTAAAAGCATCGAATTTTATATAATAAAAAGTACCATATTTGTCATGATCTTATTGGACAATGGATTGGAGGTCTTATTGCTAGCTTCGCTATTCCCAATGTTATATATGTTGGCATATCCAAAGTATTTAATCGTATATGGTCTTTTTGAATCATACATTTTCTTATGCATTGCTCGAACGTGGATTAATGCTAGAATTAGTTCAAATGTTTTTCTTAGCATTTTCTGGTGGCATTGTCTTAGATCATATACGATGATTTTTTTATTATTTGTATATCGAAGCTTTATAGTGATCGATAATTTCAAAGTATCGTGATTTATTTTTTTATTTGTGCTGCTACTATTAGTCCATGTCAAATGTACTTTTATTGAAATGTATTGACACATTTTTTGAGGTGACTGAAAAGGCCTAACAACTTAAATGTTTACATTGCGTGAGGCCCTCCAATAGGCATGACGGCTTAATTGTTTGCATACCGCGAGGTCCTTATACAGCCTGCCAACCTTAAATGTTTATCTAAATATGCTTCTCGTAGTACATTTTTCCTTGAAATTTTCCATACCATGTTGCAGTGATTTTGGACAATATTGTTGTCCACCGCCATATGTTTTATCCTTCTTCTAGCCTTGCAATGCAACTTGGTCATCGTTGAAGCTACATACATTGTTTACTAGTTCGGTCACTGCTTCTTCTTCACTGGTTTCTTAGTTGTTGCTTCTTTTTGTTGTTTGGTTCACAATTTGACCCGTGCTTCTACCTTTCATCGTTTCGGGGTAAGTTTCCATGCCATAGTTTCATTTCCTATTCCTTCTTTGTTGTTCAGTTTCTTGCAGTTTGCAAGTAAGAATGTTTGTGTATTTCTACTGGCATGCTTGTCATATGTTTCTGGTTCCTTCTGTGCTTCGGCTGTAGTTTCATAATCGTTGGAGATACATATGTTGTTTACTTGTTCGGTGCTTTTTCGTTGGTTTGTTGGTTCGTCGGTTGTTGGTTGTGTTTGTTTGGCTCAAGTTTTCGATTTGGGGCCCTAGTTCTGTAGTTCGGCCTATTCATAATTTTTCGCTGGTTTGGTCCATGCTATTTTTTTTTTGTTTGCTTCATATTTGCAGGGTTAGGGTCCTGCACCGATAGTTGGATCTATTTTTTTATTTTTTTTTGTATTATTATATTTTTTGGCGCTTTACAGTTTTCATCCCTTGCACCCATGAGTGGACATGTGTTTCTATTATTTGCCTTGTATGGCAAGGTCAATATCTATTTTGCTGTGAGATTTTGTTGGTGCTTCAGTGTTGACATGATAGAAAATCATTACATGGAAAATTGTTCGAGAAGTACATGTGCAATTGCAATATCTGTTGTTTTTTTGTTAAAATAAAACATATGCAAGCTGCAGTTATAAACCATATATGGAGAAATGTGCCCATATGACAATACATGTTCTTTATCCTCTACACAGACTGGTGTTCCCATGATACAATTTGTCTTGTACTTGAGATATGATATGTACAACAAATATATTGCAAAATTATATTTCCATGTCTTGAAGCATATCTAGGTAGTTTTCCATGGAAAACCAAAATCTTGTATCATGGGCTCAACAGTCTGTGTAGAGGATAAAGAACATGTATTTCCATGGGTGGAGACATATCTGGATACTTTGCCACGGAAAACCAAAAAACTGCTTAACTACGGTCATGCAATTTCGTAATATTTTGTGGCTTGTAATATATTTTGGGCAAGGAAAAAAAATACATATTTACAGCTGTGGAAGGAGAGGCGCAAAGGTTCATGTTTCTACCTATATTTTATTATATTCGTTGAATCTCGTTTACTGTATGTGAATATTGCTTGTTCTGTGGTGCATATCAGCTTCCATTCATGTTCTTTATATTTTGTGCATTCCCTCATTCAAACAAACATAATAGCTAGAGAAAACAATAGAGTCTTCATTGCATCGGTTGAGGAGGAGATAGAAAGGTACATGCTTGTACTATTATTTTGTGCGTGCCTTCCTACATAATAACTTATCTTCATTACATGTCTTCTTGCATACTAACCTCCTTCATGTCCATTGTACTTTTCCTGCATTGCTACATTTAAACAAACAAAATGGCTGGAGAGGACGATGGAATCTTTGGTGGTAATGTAGATGAGGAGTTATAGAGGTGGATACTTGTAGTCTTATTTCATGTTTCAGTGTTCAGTATTTCATTTACTGTCTGTATATTTGTTTTTCTTGTTCTGTTGCTCTGCACACTTTTTTTTTGTCTCCTTCTTTATTTAATGTGGTTCTAATGTTTTTGGGTTTACCTGTATGTATATACTACGTATCTTTCAGTGTATTCTCATGTAAATCGTATTCTATTTGTTGTTACATTGGAATAAAAAAAATTGGTTTTCTTTCTTTTACATGTTTGTCTTCATACTAACTTTCCTTCATGTCCATTGTATATTCGACGTTGCTACCTTGGAAGAAATAGGTTGGTTGGACAGGAAGATGAATTGTTTTGTGCAATAGCAAAGGGTTCTGTGGTACCATCTTCGAAAAGGTACACCAACTGTAGTGCTAAATTAAATATGCAAACCGAGTTGGGGCATATAATATTAGGCTAGAAAACGATGACTTGGCAGCAATTGGAACTATTATGGATAGTATACAATGCGTGTCCATGTTTAATCCTTTTGATGTTCATATACACATGCTTGTATAAAAAAAAGTTGGACTAGTGACATGGCCATGAGCAGACAGTCATCCCAGACATTGGTAGATCGACAAGGCCAAAGGTAAAGATGCATAAATTATGTTCCTGGTATGTTTACCAAAAAAATATCCTCATCTATTTATTCATCTATGGCATGGTGAATATCCCGATGTCATCTGCAATACATGGTTTGCAGTTCACAAGAAGTATCAAGAAGTACAAGCTAGACGTCGAACATAGCGCATCTTTTGCAGATTAAGAGGTGTGGTTGCAAAATTCTAGTTCCATAGCTCATCTAGGCTATGCGTCTAATTGTAGATTTATGCAAGTGAAAAGAGAATACAAAAAAAAATGCAAACTACCATTCACTTTATCTTTCTTGTTCAAAAAATTGTCACCAGGTCTAGAGTTGTAACACCCAAAGTACTATCAATAGAGGACTTGAACAGCCGTTGAACTGGGCAAGTGTTCATCGGGGAAATCATGGTCGTCTATAGCACCTACTTGGACAAGGCAAACATAACTAGATCTATTCTGTGTGCTGACATGACAGACAAGGAGGCCATGATGACAATCACACTAACTATTCCTACACAACTTGTCCAGAAACATGTAGAAAAGATATTGCCTGGTAATGGAATATCCATTACAAATTTTAATATATTGCCCAAAATAGTATATGACCGTGGTGATTGTGATCGGATTATTTCGCTCAACGAAACAAGTGTTGTGGAAAAAATTCCCACTGTTTGTTCAGAATATTGTTTCGTCTCTAATGCAACTATCAGCCAGTTTGCATAGAATAATGATATTTACCCAATCAAAACCATTGGCACAACTGTCACACTGGTGAGAAAACTTGGCTCACAAAACATTATCCATATAAAGGATGGAGAGTCGAACATTGATAAGGCAATGGTATCATTTTCCATGTCCAGTTTTGTCCTTTGCTTTTGCATGTGCATGTATCTCGGGTAACTTACACAAATATTGCACCGTTCCATCTTGTAGCTGTAATTGTTTGATACCTATTCAAATCTGTTTTCATCAATGGAACACCACTTGCATAGAGGGAAGTTTCCACTTATGCTCTTCAAAAATATAACAAAGAAAAGGGATGTTAGAGAAAGGATCTTTCGCACAACCCAAGCAACATTTGTAATAGAGTTGTGAGAAGACATAGTAGAGGATCTGAAGAAACTAGCTAGTTCTACAACTGTTGTGCATATACATCGAAAAAATCATCTTCAGTTTGAATATACAAATAGCCTTCACCAAATTCTTGCGGCTTGTTTTATTTTTTTATTTTTTATTTTTTAGGGGGGGTGCAGTTGTGTATTATATTTTTCAATGTATTAATTCCTATGCTCACATTTCCAGGTTGAAGGTGTTTTGGTTGCAGCGAATGTGTACCCGACCCCCTTCGAGCCCGTGTGTGTGAAATGCAACTCTCATGCTTCTGCTTCCACTCTGATAAGTGATGATACGATTGATTGTTTGCGGTGCGGTGAAAAATGTCCATATATATATGGGCATTGTCTCAATGCTACCATCTGAACCGTGGGCAACACAACCATGCATTGTACAATTAGGCAACCTCTGTTACAAGATGTGCTTCCTAAATTGGTAGAATTGTCATATGAAGCATACCTACAGAAAAAGGCAAGTAGTGTGTACATGCTGCATGACTTTCGGATACACAACAAATTTACATTAAATGAGGACAATGCAATATTGCATATCGGCTGAAGAAGGAAGAAAAAAACAAGAGACAAGAAAAAAAAACATATCAAGATTTAGTAGGAAACGAAAATATCTCATGTGTCTCTGTAATATTTCTTCAATAGCCAGATGAGTGTTCGTAGGACTTGAGAAATTGATATTGCATATGCATAAGATTGTTCGGTCCAAAAATGGGAAGAAAGGGAGCAAACTCAATATATCCCAAGGCCCCAATTATTTTCTCGTGGGAACATATACTAGATGTAAGAGAACCAATGCCGCAATGTCTTTTCTTTGTGTATCAAATTGTTTGATGCAAAGGTCGATACGTGCTGCTCTATGGAACCTTGTGGGATCTTGCTTGTGGCTTGTTTGGAGTTTAGTTGGTTCTTGTTTGTATGCTTCGTCTGTCAATTTGTATATCGCAGAACTCCGACTGTTGTTTGTGGGACACAGAATAATAGATTTGCAATTTTTTACCTGGCTAGCCTGCAAGTCCGCCTGTCAATTTGTAATGCATTGTATAAATGTGTCACTTTGTATTTCAAGTGCGCCATTATAGAATCAATTAGCATCAAGAAGATATTAAATTCCATGTTCTACTATCAATGAGCTTGGTAAAATTATTTTTTCTTTCAAATAATATATTTAAAATCCTTCAACAATTTTATGTAATTAAATTGTACAATATCAATATTTAATATTAATAATTTAGTATTGAAAATAATGTTTCTAGATATTGTTTTATAGTTGATAGGGATTACCATTCGTAAACAATCGCAATCTTGAGCCCGCCAGCCCGAGAACCCATGATCCAAAAGGTGGCTTAAGTATGGAATGCGGGATCCGTACAAATATCAATACTTTGAAATAATTCAAATCAGTCATTGTTATGCTTGCGGTGATAGAATTTAAAAAAGCTTTCTTTTGTTTCCTTAATTTTTTTTAAATAGAAGATTTAACATCCTTTGATAGTTTTAAGTAATTAAATTGTACAATATCAATATTTATTATTAATAATTTAATATTTGAAAATAATGTTTTTAGATAATGTTAGATAGTTGACAGGGATGACCATCCCTAAACAATCCCACTCTTAAGCCCGCCAGTCCTAGGGTCCGTCTGTCAATTTGTATATCTTGAAACTCCAGGTTCTGTTTGGAAAACATGAAACAATAGAGGTGCAATGTTGAGCCAGCCAGCCCACAAGTCCACCTGTCAATTTGTAAATTGCGGAACTTTGGGTGCAATTTGTAGGACACAGAACAACAGATGCCCAATTTTCATCCCGCCAGCCCGAGAACCCGTGCTCCAAAAAAGTGGCTAAGTATGGAATGACAGATCCATACATGCTCTATAAAATTTGATGTCCATAGTTTATAAAAATACATATTTAGTGTGTCTTACTCGTTTCTCAGAAAAGTTCTAGGTGTGGAAGTCTGCGGATACACATGTTCAGATTTCCACTTACTTTTATATCACCAGCCTGATCGACAGCTTCCCCGTTTCATATTGTAGAAACATTTTGAATGGCGAGTTTCCAAATACGCATGTTTTTATTTCAAATAAGATATTTAAAATCCTTTAGTACTTTTATGTAATTAAATTGTACACTATCAAAATTTAATATTAATAATTTATTATTGAAAATAATGTTTTTAGATAATGCTTTATAGTTGATAGGGATCACCATCTATAAACAATCACAATATTGAGCTCGCCGGGCCTGGATTTCATCTGTCAAATTGTATAGTGCGGAACTCCGAGTGTTGTTTGGGGGACACAAAACAATAGAAGTGCAATGTTGAGCTAGCTAGTCCGCAAGTCCGCTTGTCAATTTGTATATCACAGAACTATGGGTGCTATTTGTAGGACACAGAGAAATAGAGGCCCAATTTTGAGCCCACCAGCCCAAGAACCCACGATCCAAAAATCACAATCTTGAGCCCGCCAACCCTGGAGTCCGTCTGTCAATTTGTATATCGCAGAACTTTGGGTGTTGTTTGGAGGACACGAAACAATAGAAGTGCAATGTTCAACCAACCAGTCCGCAATTCTGCCTGTCAATTTGTATATTGCGGAACTATGGGTGCTATTTGTAGGACATAGAGCAATAGAGGCCCAATTTTGAGCCCACCAGCCAGAGAACCCACGATCCAAAAAAGTGGCTAAGCATGGAATGCGGGATCCATACAAATTTCAATATTTAATATTACTAATTTAGTATTTGAAAATAATGTTTTTAGATAATGTTAGATAGTTGATCGGGATGTCCATCTGTAAACAATCAAAATCTTGAGCCCACCATTCCTTCAGCCCGTATGTCAATTTGTATATCGCAGAACTCTGAGTGTTGTTTAGAGGACACATAACAATAGAAGTGCAATGTTGAGCAAGCCAGACCGCAAGTCCACCTGTCAATTTTTATATCGTGGAACTCTGGGTGCTATTTGTAGGACACAGAACAATAGAGGCTCAATTTTCAGCCTGCCAGCTCGAGAGCCTGCGATCCAAAAAAGTGGCTAAGTATGGAATGAGGGATCCGTACATGCTCTATAAAATCTCGAGTCCATGTTTTATAAAAGTACATATTTAGTATGTATTACTTGTTTATTGGAAAATTTCTAGGTGTGAAAGTTGGCGGATGCACGTGTTCAGATTTCCACCTACTTTTATATCGCCCGACCGCTTCCCCCCTTCATATTGTACAAACTTTTTGGATTGTGAGTTTCCGAATACGCAGGTTTTTCTTTTAAATAAGAAATTTAACATCCTTTACTAATTTTATGTAATTAAATTGTACAATATCAATATTTAATATTAATAATTTAGTATTGAAATAATGTTTTTAGATAATGTTAGATAGTTGATAGGGATCACCATCTGTAAACAATCGTAATCTTGAGCCTACCAGACTTGGAGTCCGTTTGTCAATTTTTATATCGTAGAACTCTGAGTGTTGTTTGGAGGACACAAAACAATAGAAGTGAAATGTTGAGCCAGCCAGGTCGCAAGTCCGCTGGTCAATTTGTATATGGCAGAACTTTGGGTGATATTTGTAGGACATGGAGCAATAGAGGCCAAATTTTGAGCCCGCCAGCCTGAGAACCCGCGATCCAAAAGGTGGCTAAGTATGGAATGCGAGATCCATACATGGTCTATAAAATCTCATGTCTGTACTTTATAAAAGTACATATTTAGTATGTATTACTCATTTTTCAGAAAGTTTCTAGGTGCGGAAGTTGGCGGATTCACGTCTTCAAATTTCAATTTCTTTCATATCACTAGCTCGACCGATCGATTCCCCGTTTCATATTGTACCAACTATTTTGTCTAATTAAATTGTACAATATCAGTATTTAATATTAATAATTTAGTATTGAAAATAATGTTTTCAGATAATGTTAGATAGTTGATAGGGATCACCATCCATAAACAATCGCAATCTTGAGCCCTCCATCCTTGGAGTTCGTCTATCAATTTGTATATCGCGGAACTATAAGTGTTGTTTGGAGGAAATGAAACAATAGAAGTGCAATGCTGAGCCAACCAACCCACAAGTCCGCTTGTCAATTTGTATATCACGGAATTCTAGGTGCTATCACCGCTACCTTCATACTTATTTCTAGATATGCAATTATTAAGCTTTAATGCTAGTAGTTCATCATTCAGGAACTGTTAATTTTGTCATTAATGTCTGGAAGCCCAGAGAAGATTTTTCATTGCTACGAATTCAACCAATATTTGTGATGCAATCTCTTTCATGCGTCGGTCGGTTGGCATGTTTAAGAAATATCTAATTCTTAATCGCTCTTCACTGTCACCAGCACCTTCACACATTTTTCTAAATATGCAATTAGTGAGCTTTGATGGTAACAACTCATTACACACGAACCCTGGATATTGTCATTCATCAACGAAAGGCTCGAGGAGATCTTCCATTGATACACATTAAGCCAGGATTTGCGGAGGGTTATATTATCCCTCCCTAATTTTCATTTCAAACATCGTCTGGAGAAAACAAAAATTCTCATTAACTTGTGCCAGTAGTTCTTTCTAAATACAGTAAACACATTCGGGCATGATGGCCAGAGGTTCCAGTATTCCAGGGCATATTGTTACTACTCATCTTCCTCCGCCCAGGAACAAAAAAGGAAATTTTCCCTTGGTACACTGAGAGATATTTTTCAAGCCAAAGAATTCCAAGGCAACCCTGCGTGCTCAGAGAACCTGCCCAGTTGCATTGATGGTTGGCACAAAAGTTGATGCCATGAATTCTGAGCCGGAAGAAGATAATATGATGGGTGATGATATGACAATGGATGATGGCAATGCAGAGGCTTTTCCCACTCCTGCGTCCAAATTGAAATCAACCATAACGGGCATAACTTACCGGGTCAGTGATGGTGGTCCTGACAAAACCAAAAGAAGGAGTTTCAAAAAAGAAACCGACGTTGAATGCAATATCCTCTTTCCAGCTCGAAAGTAGGAATTCCAGAGGTCCAAATTAGTCCATTCTGGATGGAAGCCTTTCACTGTAAGGAAATGATACGTTGATACTCTCAGAGATATATTTCAAGACAAAAAATTATTCATTTGCAGGACTACTGTCCTATTCTCTGGATATACAATTAACATCTTCGGGGATGAGGACCATAACTCCCACTGGTGCAAGTTATATTTCTACTAGTCATCTCCTTCTGCCCAGAATGGAATAATTTGGGCCTCTAGAATTGCACGCGAAGCCTGTGTCCTTGAAGTTTTTTTGGTTGTGGAAAGTTGGTTTCTTGGTGTGTCCTAACTTTCAGTTAAGGGCTATTCTATTTTCCTTGCAGTTTTTTTGGTCTTCTTCCTCACGGGAAGCTTCTGAGAACTATCAATTTTACCATAGGATGGTCCATCGAGGAGAAAACTGCAAGTATTTCCTAAAAAATAAGGCATGGTAATCAGTTTTGTATGCATGTTGAAGAGAATCTCGTTGGCTCCTGCATAGTGTGGATACCATGTCTGTGTTTGTGGCAGATGCGTTCAATGTTTTGGCCCAAAGAACTGGGCCCAATTTCTAATTATAGATGTATAATAATCGATGTTTTTTTTTTTTTAAATGGATTTGCTGTTAAAAAAAATTTCCTTGGAGTCTTCGTTGATGTTTCTTCTCTGGATTTAACGCCTCTTCTCATTGGCATGGTTCGGTAGTCTAGCATTTCTTCGATATTGTATTTTCTTAGATAATTTGTTCTAAGATGGAGCATCTAACCATTATATGACAATGTATTGTGTCGTTCCACCAGGCTTTTATGAAAACAAAAAATTGATTACACATAGTTTCAAACCAACGTTCAATTCTTTTCGCAATGCAGATAGAACATAGCAATACCAAATCACAATGTTACAACAAAATCGTCATTCTTGTTTCTAGACATGCAATTATTAAGATTTAATGCTAAAAACCCATAATGAAATAAGTTTAATACTTAAGTTAATATGTTACAGTCATGGAATAATGTATCAAGAACACACTTACACCCACAAGTTGCAATAATGTCTAATATTCAACAAATCATTTGGTTACAATTAGTAGAAAATGATGGTTTTGCAACAATGGGGATTGTTTGAAACCAATTCACACTTACGAAAATTGGCCTCTGCATTTCTATTTTCCCACTCTTTTATCCCCTGTAGTTTCTCTTTCTGGTTACTTAATCATTTTTTTTGGAGAATGCCTTGCTGCGCGGGTTGGCGGATTCACGCGTTTGGACCAAGCGCTTCCCCTTTGTCTACATTGGGCTTCTATTGTTTTGTGTCCTACAAGTAGCACCCATAGTTCCACCATATACAAATTGACAGGCAAACTTGCGCACTGGCTGGCTCTACATTGGACTTTTATTGTTCTGTGACCTCTAAACAACATTCAAAGTTCCACAATATGTAAATTGACAGACGGACTCCAAGTCTGGTGGGTTCAAGATTGTGATTGTTTACATATGGGAAGTGCTAAAATGAGCCACATACTGCATTTGCGTCATAGAGGTTATAGTAAATGACAAGGCATGTCCTCTATAGTTTTGTGTCCTCCAAACAACACCTAGAATTCCACACTATACAAATTGTCAGGCAGACTTGCGGGTTGGTTGGCTAAAAAAATACAATTCTATTGTTCCATTTCCTGCAAACAACACTCAAAGTTATGCGATATAGAAATTGGCAGACGAAGCATACAACCAAGAAAAAAGTAAACTCACAGATCATATTCCTATTCATTGTTTTCTATGCCCTCCACCTTCGCACTTCTTTCCAAGTATATATCTTGACCGGAAATGGGATATTTGTTACAGAAGTGAAGTCACTTATTCATTTTTCGAAAATGTCTAGTTGCACAGGTAGCCAGACTTGCGAGTTCACGTTTGCACTTGTGCTCTTATATCGCATCACCGACCGACCACTTCCCCATTCCATACCAAGTCACTTCCCCGACCCTGCATTTCTGGTAGGCGGGATTTAGATTAGACTTCTATTGTTAAATGACTTGTGAACAATACTATGACTTCCATGATATACAAATTTACAACCGAACTCAGATCATACCGTCTTCTGTATTACAGTCTACCTATCGTGCCCTCTTTCATGGTACACATTTTTCACTGAAAACTTCCAATACATACAATTTAACCGTAGGGTCATCACGTCTTCTGTGGAACTATTCTCACCCCATTTTGAAGCCCATCTATCTGCTTTCCCTACTTCGCCATTTCTTCAAATTTCTTTCGTGGATCGTTGGTATGGTGGGTTCAAGAAATATCCAATTGTTAATTGTTGTTTCCTGTGCCCGTTCCCTTTTTCAATTAGCATTTACCAATTATATATAAGATCTTATTTCTAGGTATGCGATTACCAACCGTTAATGCTAAACCAAGATTTGAGGAAATTTCCCATTAATACACATAAAACCACAATTTTCAGATGGTTATATTATCCCTTCTGACTGTTACTTTCAAACATCGTGGAATGTCATTTGCGTGTCATTGGGTTGGTCTGTTCAAGAAATCTTCAACCGTCGATTCCAAAAATGAACCTGACCAACCATTTCCCTATTCCATACTTAGCCAATTTCCCAGAATTCCACAAATATACAAATCGGCTGCTGAACTGCCCCATCATGATCTCTTCCATTTTACACGTTTTGCAGTCATACAATTTGACAGTAGTGCACTCGCCTCTCCTTGAGTATCCTCAGTAACCCTATTTTGAATCTCGTCTGACTACTTTTTAGACCTTGCCATTCGTTCCTTGCTCTCCCTCATCTCCTCAACCTTGGCAGTTGTCTACAATAATTTTTTTTTTTTTTATATATATAGTACATTTTTCACTAAACAATTCCGAGACATACAATTTGACTGTCGAGTCCTCATGTCTCCTATGGAATTATTGTCACCCCATTTTGAAGTGTGCTCGTCTGCTTTCCATACTTCACCATTTCTTCCAATTTCCTCTGTGGATTGTCGGGTTGGTGGGTTCAAGAAATATCCAATTCCTAATCGTTGTTTCCTGTGCCCGTGCCCTTTTTCAGTTAGCAATTACCAATTATATATAATATCTTATTTCAAAATATGAAACTACCAAGCGTTAATGCTATACCAGGATTTGAGGAAATCTCCCATTAATACGCATTTAACCAAAATTTTCGGATGTTTATATTATCCCTTCCATTTGTTAATTTCAAACATCATGAAATGTCAGTTTCCCATCATCGGGTTGGTCTATTCACAAAATCTTCAATCTTCAATTCTAAAAATGAGCCCAATTGACCATTTCCTATCATCATACTTAGCCACTTTCTTGGAATTCCGCAAATATACAAAGCGACCGTTGAACTACCCCATCATGCTCTCTTATGTTTTATAGGTTTTGCACTCAAAAATTATGATACATTGTGGTACACTTGCCTCTCTTAATTAACCCCCACAACCCTATTTTGAATCCTATCCCACCACTTTTCAGCCCTTTCCATTCATTCCTTGCTGTTCCCCACCTCCGTGACCTTCACACTTGTCTATAATAATAAAAAAATGTTTTAATGTGTGTGTGTGTATACATACATATATATATATATATATATATATATATCTTGTTTCTAAATATGCAATTACTGACATTTAATTCTAACAACTCATCATACATGAACCGTATAGATTGTTATTGATGGGGAAAGGCTCGAGGAGATCTCCTATTAATACACATTAAACCAAGATTTGTGGGGGGTTATATTATCCCTTGTGAGTGTTGATTTCAAAATCATGAAATGTCATTCACACGTTGCGGGCTTGGCATGTTTACAAAACCTCCAATTCTTAATTTCTCTTCATCGTACCCACCACCTTCACACTTTTAAATATGCAATAAGTAAGCTTTATTGCTAACAGTTCATCATGCACTACCCATATAGATTGTCATTAATCAACGAAAGGCTCGAGGAGCTTTCCCATTCATAAACATTTAACCAATATTTTGCAGAGAGTTACATTATTGGCTACAACTGTTCATTTCAACCATCGTCTGGAGCAGGGAAACATTCGCATAAACCTATGGCATCATCTCGACAACATTTTTGTGGAGATACAGTGAACATCTCTGGGCACGAGGACCAGAACTTCCAGTGGTCCAGGGCATATTCTTATTACTCAACCCCTATCGCCCAGAACCAAGTAATTTGGACATCTAGGATTTCTCGTGTAGGTTGTGTCCCTAAAGCTTTTGACTGTAAAGAGATGGTCTCTTGGTGCGTCGATAAATTTATTTCAGACAAAAGAATTATTCCACTGCGGGACCGCTATTCTGTTTCTTTGTCACCTCAGGTCTTCCACCAGATGTTAAGATTGTCGGAGCCAACGTTGACGTTCAGAGGAGAAGATTGCAAACAGTTCCTAGAAAATCATAATAACGGGTTGGACCTCTTGCCCCATTTATTGGAAGACCCGCTTGTAATTCCTGAAGATATCACAAGCTTACATGTTAGTTCATTTAGAAATCCATTTAGCGAAATTGCATGGATGTTTACAAGAATAACGGGATAGGAGTCGACAACAACTGTTTCCCAGATGGCTCTTTATATTTCTATTTCATAGTCAATGAAAAATCCATTTTTGATTGGGGCAAGTTAATTTCCCAAGAAATTTTTTCCCAATTGTCAAGCTTCAAAAGGGAAAAGAAATTTTATATTTCATTCTACTTATTTTTTGCGATAGCACATTGCTACTAGTTTCCAGAACTGTCTCTGTCCAAGAATGGAAACTAGGAATCTGACCCAGTAACGTTCTAGTACTAGGTCTTATGGAAGCACAAAGCTTCCCATTGTTTCTATGAGGTTTTTAATATCTTTTTGTCTGTTTTAAAAGTTTTGTTGTTAGGAGAAGATGCTCCCCGCATATCTGAATAGGAAACCAATTTTTTGGACAAGAAGGGGATACTTGAAAATTTGGATAATTACACTATCGTAAGGATATTTGGCTATAGCGAAAAACCTGCTCTCCTTCCATGTCACATTACAGAAAAAATGTTTTTTGCAGAAGTAACACAACAATACAAATTTTGGTTTCATCTATTCCAAGCGAAGAGAAAAAAATAGTTCATTCCTCTGCCTTGGAAAGTTGGGGACATCGTGTTGAAAAACATCAACAAAATTGACGAATTCGCAATGCATTCTAGCAACTTCAACCTGAGATATGCTGAAAGCCCAAGAGGGTTCAACCCCAATAAAATTTTTTGACAACATTTACAAACACTTGTCTTAGACGAATGTTGTTTCGAAAAAAACTTGTCTGGAAACAAAGACACTGGTGACAACGCTCCTTATTCTGATGCCGATGACCTAGAAACACTGCAAAGCAACACTTAATTGAACATGCAGTAGGGGAAAGGCCCCGGTGACAAGAGTGTTCAATCAATGAATAACACTCCAAAAAGTATGGCATCCTGTAGCATCGCTCCAATGACCCACCACAGCAACAGAGAAACTCATAGTTCTTCAAATAGAGGATGAGATAATGACCCTCCTCACTCTAAAATTGATAGTCCTTACAAGCTTCCAGTAGACAAGAAGAGAAAACAAAATGTGGGACAGGTGGAAGAGCCCAAAATTCAGAGTGAGAACATGGAACTTCATCATGATCTGGATAGTGTGCTCTGCTACTTTGATCAGCTTGGAGGCGCCATCCAGTATAGCCATCCAATGGACATATCTAAAACCAAAAATTTTGAAGAAGATGAATCCTTCATGTTCCAGAGCGTTGTTTTTGATAGCCAGTCCAAAAAATTGATCATTGAAAAAAAAATGTAAAAAATAAGAAAGGAAAATCTTGTTCAGAGTTTAGCCTTGCGAAGATGCAACTGTCCCAGATCTGTCAACTTCACACAGTGACCAAAGATGCACTTCATGATTCCATTGGAGGCATCAAGGCCGAAAACGCCAGACTGAAGGAGTGGGTCAAGGAATTGGAAGAGGCTTTGATTCCTATGCCATTACTTGCCAACCCTTCGGTAATAGCCATGCCTAGAACCCATGCAACCAACTTAAAAGGATCATGTAGCCTCCTCGCATCCTGTAGAGAATATATGGAGAATAATATGAAGAAAAGAATGTAACTGGTTACTGAGGCGTGGGAAAGATCACAAAGAATCAAATCCCTTGGAACCAGGGCACATAGTTCGCTCGAACATTTGCAGGTGGAGTTAAAAGATGAAGAACATTTCTATTTAAAGATAGTCCTTCCTTTTGGCATCATTGTCAACAACATGACAAAAAGAAAAAGAAGACAACAAGATCTTTTGTCCAAAAACTGGATCGATCAATTAAATGCATGCTGGAAAAAAAAGTGAGGAACCTACATCTCATTGTTCAGTCATGTGAATAAGCCATATCAAAGAAAGAAAAATTATTCACAAGGATGTCCAAAATAAACTTCTCTGGAAGGACCAACGACTTATAAGACCCCAACTTAATTGCCAACTCCTTGTCCTTTACTAGGAAAGACTTCGATAAACAAGTTGATATGTTTAAGGCATTGTCTTTGGAAAATTTTTACAGCATCCATGAATATGCTCAAGATCACGTCCACAATTGGCTAGTCGACTATTCAGTACAAAATAAGGAAATTGATCAGGATCTGTGTAATCTTTCTGTCGACTTCGAGGAATTGGAAAACAAACTTTTCAACATAAAAAACCAGAATGAGATCAACATCGACTCAATGAGAAGCTACATTGAAGAATGGCTTGAAAGGGACTTGAAGCGGGCCGCCGATGAAAGGCAACATGCAGTTGCCACGATTCCAGCGGTCGTCGACAACATCAATGAAACTACACCCACAACCAAATAGAAAAAGGCCTCATATGTACCATCACCGTAAGTCTATTGATCACAACGTGCTTTGTTTATCAACCCAATTATTTCACTATTTTAAATAGAAATGTTTAACACTGATACCTTTCACTTTTTTTTTTTTTTGCAGGTATTGCACTTTGTCGTCGCCCACTTCTTCTTTCTACAGTCATGTTTCTTGTACATATTTCCCTTATGGTCTGCAGGAGCCCCAATCCTAGTCTATATGACAAACTAAACTGCTAATAAACTGTTATATACTTTCAAATTTTTTTAATGTATTTCAAGCTAAATTGCTTAATAATTTTTTTTCTTCCACCATGCACAAATTGTGTTTTGTTATATACTTTCAAAAAATTGTATTTTGTTATATACTTTCCACTAATATGTTTTCAAATAAAACTGCGTTTTTATCTTTCACTACTATGTATACTTTCAAACTTTTTTAATGTATTTCAAACTAAATTGCTTCATAAATGTTTTTCTTCCACTATGCCCAAATTGTATTTTGTTTCAAATCATAAATTTTTTTCTTCCACCATGCACAAATTATATTTGTTTATACCACCACATGTCATTTACTGCATGGATACCACCTGTGCTTCATGCTGCTTGCCACATCTTTGCTGCAGTTTCCATTTGCCTATGCTACTTCTCCCTTTCTCGATTCAACTCGGCAGGGACTACGCTACCACACATCCTTGTTTCTCTTAGAAATTTGAGATTCTATAATTTGATTATGTTAAAAAAATATTGTTATTTGAAATGCAATATATATTATAATATATTTATTTTTTCTATCAATATTAGTTATTACTTAGATATTTAAAATTTAAAAAAATCATCATCAATGAGTGACCTTCCCTAAGACTTTTGAATTCTTATACTTTAGATAGCGGTTGCGAGATATTTGTTATTAACAAAATCTACCACAAAGTAGAGAGTATTGATAAACTCCCCGTACCATGCTAAAGTGTTCTAACTTCCACTTTGGAGGTAAATTCAAGGTGGGAAATAGTTAATTTCAATGATTGAATGTTAAAGGTTATTGAGAAGTACATTACTTTAAATGAAAGCTCGAGGTATAGCAGCCTCACTTGTTAAGGTGATTTGGGGTTTTTGTTTTGTGTGCATATTTTGATAGATGTTTAAGATTCATAAAACAAACAAATAGGTTGGGTTGGCAAGTGATTATAGAGGTCATTTTAATTAGGAGTAATTGTTTATCATGACAATCTAAGATCCTAATAAGAAACACATCAAGGAGAGAGAAGGAAAACCAAATGTGATTAAAGGAAAGGAAAACACTTACAAATTTGTTAGAAAACAACATGGAAAACAAACTTAATGGAGCTTTAGCCTCCTTATTCTAAACACTAATTTTGGTTATCTGATAACTTATATCAATTGATTGGAGTTTCATGTACCTCATCCAAGTTCCTTTAAGGGTTTTACTAATCCACTTCATGAGGAGATTTCCTAGATAAATGAGAATTCTCTAGTTATGACACTTAGTATCTACTTTCAAAAGTTAAAAACTCAACATTAAAAATAATATGTATTCAAATATAATGCAAAAAATAAATTTTAAGAATGAATTGAAAGCAAAATATAAGATAGAGTACTAAACCAAAAGTTGCAAATTTGAAATTAGTATAAGCGACCAACACTATTGAAATTGAAATGAGAGTAGAATGGACACTAATGTTTAAAGACCAAACATAAATATGATTTGTACAATGACAAAGCCAAAAATCAAAATGTTTGGTTGCAAACTATAGCAAAATTAGTTTCATGATCAAGGAAAAAATCACGTTCCAAAGTGAATGGTAGTTTGTTTTATTTTCTTTGGAATCATTAAATGTTATTTCAATGATAAAATAAAATGACATCTAAAACAAAGATAATTGTGTATGTGTCTAATTTGAAGAATTGAGGTGTGAGAATAAGGTGACGCGCAATTCTTTTTGCATTTTTTGATAAGTAGTGAAAAACTATGAAAATCACCTGCAAACAAGATTACAAGAGGAACAAAGAGAAGCCTTGTATGAATTTGAAATCAAAATAAGTAAGTTAAAAAATAAAATAAAAAATTTTGGAACATGCGTGTTAGTGAATTTTGAGCCTAAAGAGGTCTTGTTGGGTCCCTAAAATCCTATTGGAATCTTATAGGGTGCTTGGTTGACATAACTATAATATTTTAAGCCAAATATTGTCTCAACATCCCCCTTTAATTTGTAATTGGATAAGATTAGGTATATAAAATTGGCCAAATTTATAATAAACCCCCTTTAAAAGTAGGTAGGGATTACAAATGATGAATTTTAAAAACCTACCTATCGCGACAAGGTACAAAACAATGAACAAATGAAGAAGGTTACTAATGAGTAGTCTTCAAAAGATGGCATAAAAGATAGTACTATTGTAGAGTCATAACGTGACAAAACATTGACAATGATATCATAAGTGCTCCGAGGTGCTCCATGAATAAGAATAAAGTACACACTATGAACATGGCTACATATCCTAAATATAATGAAGATCCTTTGCAGAGGTGAAAAATGGAAAAGATTTAACAACAATTAACATTAATGGTCCAAGCGGGCCAAAAAAGATAATGTTCTATAAACAACACATGTACCAAGATGGTGCACCATTGTAAAAGGTGTAAATAAAGAAACAAAGGCTATTATAAAAATTGTCATATGAAGACTACATAATTTTCACTCAATGATGAAGATAAGTCTTTGACTGGCACATTTTGTGTGAGGGCTCCATAAGAACGATACAAAATAATTTGCATCAAGGTACATAGAAGAACCTCTAAGTAAAAGAAAATAATCTCAAGATCTCATTAAACCTAGTTGTGTTACCAATACTTGGAAATCACATCAAACCATCTTTAGATGTAATTGACAAAATAAAAAATAAAATCTATCGATAATAGTTACAAATGATATATGAAGGAATTATGAGAGAAAAAATAGTTCCGTGTTCAAGCAATCCAATCTTCTTCAAATGGGATATATATAAAGTAATGAAAGATGGAGGAGGAGTTGGTGGATTACTCATTAAGTATTATAGAAACATTGGGGGGGGACTTGATTTTCATCTCGCAAGAGGGTTTTTTTTTTAACAAGAGGCACAAAAATATGATGCCATTATAAGTGAGGGGAATAGTTTCCTTGAAATGCCCAAGGTTTCAATACCATGAAAGGTTTTGGAAAAGAGATTTGGGGATGCATTTTTCCTTTTGATATCTTGGGTTTCTAGATTCACAATGCTTGAATTCTTGATGTTGACATTTTAGTCCTATGATACATAGTCCATATTCGATATGTGAAGAGAATTATAGATCAAAAAATACATTAGAGAAAGAATCCTTGAGTTAGGAGCCTTAATTGAATCAATCCAATCCCATTGAAGAGAGCAGAGATAGAATCAATGTTAAGTCAATGACTAGTCTAAGGTATGGATTGATTTATAAATCAAGGAAGCAATCACTCTCCATCTTGGAACTAGATAGTCACCATAAGAAAGTAAGTCCTCAAGACATTGGAAAATGCTCAATCCAGAATGAGTACCCAATGAAGGATTTTCAAAACATCGTTGTTGTTTTTTTAATAGAAATTGGTAAAAATATATTAAAAGTGTGGATAAATCCACTGATTTACAAAAGAGGAGCCATTACAGGCCTTCGAAAAGTAGATACTTTGACATCTAGATTTTTTGAAACAAAAATGAATTTCATGGTGTGTCCTCCTTCCCTAGCTAAACCGTTGTGATTGTATTTCACAAAGTACATTCGATAAAAGACATTGTTAATACACATCGAAAAACAAAACATGACAGCTGCAAATTTGAAGGGCTCAACTACTTGACTCCATTTTGATATGTTGTTGCTCCATAATTGCTTATGGGTGGGGTTCATTGAGGTTTGGAATTTGATTCACTGAGACTGAGTTTTCATTTTTGGATGCTCCCTAGTGACTTTCTGGATTGCTTGGCTGATGTTGCACTCTTTCAAGCTGGTCCAAATGACGTTGCGTTATCTCCATGCTGCTACATTGTTCCTCAATTTGGCTCCTTTGATCATAGCTCTCATCTTGTAGTCTTTCTATTAGGTTCCTATGTTGGGCCATAGTTTTGAGTTCAAACATCAGAGTCGAACTGAGAGTTCCCAATTGAATTCTCATCATGTGACATCCTATACATTCATCCTCAGGGTACAATTGTCTAGATTCCACGAAGAGGCCTTTACCACCCTACATAACCGTTGAGTTTCTTTGAAATTTCCAAGAGGTGTCCAAACTGCCGAGGGAGCCGCGAAGCTGCAACGAGTTGGGAGAACTATGGAGAGAAAAGAGGGCGGGCAGGTCCAAAAAAAATAGAGTCCACAGAAGCCATTGGATGGGAAAATTGGGAAAAATGTGTAGGGGAAAAAGAAAGGGCGAGTCCAGAGAGTCTAGAGTCCACAAAAGCCACTGAAATAGGTTTCGAGCAAATCAAAGATGAAACAGAGCGCGATGAGTGAGAATAATTGGGACTAGTCAAGGAGGAGCCCCAAAGCACAGGGAGGTGATGAACAAAGACAACCGAGACCATTGAATTACGTTTTGGGTGTAACATAAGCAAGGCAAAGAGAAAAGCGAGGATTTCAGGGTAAGGCGAGGAGATACCCAGAAATGTTGTGGGGAGAAGAACTGGATAAATAGCGTTAAGAGGTGGCCAGAGAGACTTACCAAAACCACTAAACGTCTTTTCCCCTGCAAGGTCAAGTACAGGGAAAAATTCTCCCATGTTTTATTTAATGTTGGATCTGTGCTAGCTAGAAAGGTCATTGAGTCCGCCCTGTGCGATGTACATGAGGCCTCCATGTTTTTAGGCTTGGATATGAACCTGGCCTCACCTTGACGCTTAATCTATGTGACTAGGTTGTCACACACCTTATCCATTTGATTCAACACCTTCAATCCCTGAGTTCCCATGAGCGTTGAAGGACAATACTCCTGGACATCCAAAACCATGATGAAGCCCACACTTGCACTATTAGCCGTCACTACACAATGGTCGATGGGACTTGCCATCTACCTGCTTCACCTTCTACCTCTGTCGCTGGCTTGTTCCATGTGCCTAAACCACATACCCTCTATTTCTCTGTTACCCACGTGTCCAATCCACTTGTCCTTACGTGCGTTGGAGCTTTGAAAGGCCCCATCCCCGACCTTTTCGTCATGTCCAATCCACATGTCCATGCGTGCGTTGGAGCCCCGAGAAGCCCCACCCCTGACCTTTTCAGCGTGTCCAGTCCACATGTCCATGCATGCGCTAGAGCCCTAAGAAGCCCCGCCCCCAACCTTTGTGCAGTGGCTCCTAGTCATGTGACACATTAGGTTAAGGGGGCTAGTGCTTCAACACCTTCTATGCCTAAAGTTCCAGGCAGTTTCCCAATGACTTCATTTTCCAAGTTATTTGTTACCTTGTTATGCTCTCTCAAAATGTGGTAGGGTGTTATCTTGATAGGCTAAGAGTTGACTTATATTTGGTCGATTATTCGTTTTAGGCTTAAGTTTTTTGGATTTGTCCCCTAAACCATCATCCTTATTATTGTCTTGGAGTCACCTAGAACATTCAGATTGTGTATTTGGTGGGTCTTTGCTAGTTGAAGGCCTTTCAGTAATGCGTAGGCCTCTGCCTTGTTGTTGGTGTCCTTCCTGAGAATCCAATAATAATTTAGGATTGTTTTTCCTCTGGGGTCGTACAGAACCCCCACCCCGCTCCCTGCACCTGCCTCCCCTGGTCAAAACATCATTGTTAAAGAAGGTATTCCAACAATGATGCATTTTCCATGTAAGACCCATGTCATAGATATTATTGATTCTATTAATGATGCATTTTCCATGTAAGACCCATGTCATAGATATTATTGATTCTATTGAGAAGGAAATCAAAGGTGGGTTAACTTTCAAGGATAAGCTTCTTTGGGTGCCAACCATTCCTTTTTAGTGGATCAAATTATCATCAACATCTTGATGAGACATCAAAGGATTAGGATACCTTCAATGCAAAGTCACACAGATATTGCAATTAAATAATTCTCTCTCTTTTCCATAAATTATTATAGGAAAATTTAAAAAATGTCAATTGAGGAACTGACAAGAAGTTAATTAAGAAAAAATCAGCTCTTTCATAATTAAAATTTAAATATTTTTTTACTTAACTTATCAAATAAAAAATTGAATTAATTAAATATTAATTAAATATTAAATAAATTTATTTTCATTTCTTAATATTTATATATAAATGATTAGTTATCTAGATTTTGTAATTTGAATAATTTAAAAAAGTAATCTAACACTAAGGTGAAAAACATAATCTTTTTATATCAAATTCTGTATAATTTTTATTTATTTTTATTGAAAAACATAATCATTTTATATCAAATTTTATATGAAAATTTTTACTTAAATAAAATTAGTTTTATAATTTTTTTATTTCATTAAGCTTTAAAAATAAATAAATCTTAAAAAATATAAAAATTATGAGTTTTATGGTGAAATTGGGCATTAAACCAATCCTAAAACATCATGTAATGAAAACATTTGTCATCTTTATGATATTAAGAAGATATAGGATGGAAAACAATTTCTCTTAAAATATTCTAGGTATACCTACATTAAATTTCAATCTCAATTTTAAAATATTTATCATATTAATAAACTTTATAACATGTTAGCTTTTCAAAATTATAGAGATTTAAGTAAGTTTTTCTCCAATCTCTTCATAAAGAAAAAATATCAAAACAAATTAATTAATTCTTTATCTGATTTTATTCAAGATACAATAAATCAAAGTTGGTTAACTATGGTCACTATCAACATCAAAATTTAAGTTTTTTTATATAGATGTTTTTATTTTTCATTACATTTATTTGTATATATATTATAAAAAAAAAATTCAAATTTTTTTATGTATATGTTTTTATTTTTCACTAATTTATTTGTATATATAGTATAAGAAAAAATTCAAATTCTTTTATATGAAGTAAGTAATTTTCAAAAATAATATTAAAATGTTTTTAAATTATCACTACATAAAAACTATAAACAAATTATAAATCAATTAATATAAATATATTTTAAAAAATAATCATTTTACGATATGCAACTAACTATTACCTTGTGCCAAAATAGAAGTTGGACCATTTTTTACCAAAAAAACAGGGGCGAAACCCTAACAGATGTCCAGGGCCGAAGGTTAGTTTTTTCTCTAGGTCGACCAATTTTCAGTGGCAGGTGGCCTATATGAGTTATGGGTTTTGTGCTCGAGGTATCGCAATGGGATTTGCTTCATTTGAGTGGCTGTTGACGGTTTTATCTTTGTTATCCTTTGTTTTCCTTGGCAATCTTTGGCGTAGAGTTAGATTTTATCCAAATATGTCAGCTCCATGATAGGTGCAGTTTCTTAAAGGGGCCGTCCAATCCAAGGACGATGGATGACGTTGCTTTGGACTACAGTGAACACAAGGATAACTGAGAAAGCACCTTCCCTTCTGAAGAGGCCTTTATACGGGCTCAACAATTAAAGAGGGTTGTTGACTTGGCTTGTTTGCATCCATTAGATCTAGTTGGTGACTCTTCTCTGGTGGTTGGAAACTCACGGCTCCATGTGCATTTACTCCTGGTCCTTGAGGGTGGTAATGGGTGATTGTTCCATTTATGCATTCAGAAATGCAATTTAAACAATAGAAAATAGTGATTTTGTCTAGATTTACATCGTCGGATTCCATCTCAAAAACCTAAAAAATAAAGTGTTTAACCAATCCCTTTTTCATAAAGTTTCATATGAGGCTTCGAGAAAAATAAATTTTTCTCTCCCTCCACCACCTTTGCATGTCTCCTCTGAATCGTCGAGGTTTGCATGCAGAGGAGAGGTTTCCCAGGGCTGAGGGGATTTGGTGGTGCATGCAGTGGAGGTGAGGCCAAAAAATCGAAGTTGTTGGAAGGTTAAAAAAGAACACTGAAGGGTGTTAATAGGGGATGACGCAGAGATTGGTGCCATCCCTGATTTTCTAGGGAGAACTATTGTGGGTCATTTCAATGAAAATATTGTCTCCCCGACAACACTAAAGGGTTGGCTTTTTGAGAATTGGGTTATTTTCCAATATTCCACAGTCTAGCAAGGGGATGGATAAGTTTTCAGTTCAAATGCAGAAAAGACTTGGAATGAGTTTTCAGTAGGGTCTAGGATGGGGGTCGTCATGGTTGATTTTGAAGGAATGGACGATTTCATTCGACCCTCTAAGAGAATCACAAACCTCAGTTAAAATATGGGTTATCTTGCCTAATCTTCCTCTCTTACTATGGAATGAGACTATGCTAATTTTGATAGGCAATAAGATCGGGAAATTCCTTAGTTGTGAACCAGGGTGGGCGGATAAGGTGGATCGTCATTGGGCTTGGGTGTAGATAGAGGTAGATTTGAAGGAAGGGTTTGGATGAATTAGAGAAAGTGTGGGAAGATTCCAAGTGGGTACAAAAAATCGATTATTAGCGTGTGTCGTTTAGGTGTTTTGGGTGTCATTAGTTTGGTCATTTGTAGGTCCATTGTCGAAGGTTGCCTTCTTATTTTCCTCCATTCCATAAAATCTGGAAGTAGATGGTGGAGACCGAAGGCTCATTGGGATTGAAGGCATCATCCTTTGGTGGAGATTCTGGTGTGCAAGAACAAATATCAGGTTGTGATTCTCTTACTGCCTCTTCAAAGAATCCTCGGTTGAGCCCTTTTCCTGGTAAGTCTTCATCCTTGGCTATTTTTTTCTGTGCTCAGTCATCTCCTGAATGCACGAAAAAGGTCTCTTCAATTTTACCCTTGTCTCCCAAGTCAATTTCTTCCTCCACTTCCTCCGAGAGCCCGAGTGGTGCGAAAGATTCTAGTTCAAATATCTACGCACATTGTTTAATGACCCTCATTATACCATTGTCATAGTGTAATTTAGGGTTGTAAGTTTTAATGAAGGGTACAATAGAAAATCGTAATGGCATAGGGAGTTACACTTTGCACACACTGAACAAACTACAACCACTACATAACTCCAATACATGTGCAGCTGAATCTAATTATGCTTATTCTACATGATGCGTTGATGCTATCAGATAGAACATCCAAAAATAAAAATAATCATACTTAATTTTTATCAACATAAAAAAACCATAACTTTTAACTCAACAATAAATTAATCTTGGACCTATAACCTACCATGTGAATTAATAGTTAAAAATTACCATTATACTAAAATCCTACAAACAATAACTCTAGATAAAATACCATATTTGTAATGAAATACTTTCCAACTACCATTACATTCACCAAACAAATCTCCTATTGAGAAGAAACAAATAACCCAAACAACCACATGCAAATACTAAATCTCTTTATAACGATATTAATGATGGTCCTATGTGTGAATGTGGTGGACCTCATAGGGGAGAAATAGTGGCTTGTCTCTTCATAAATCCGATAAGTTTTAATTTGACTGTACCATGTATAACTCAACCCAAATCACTCTAGTTTGAAACCACATGGGTTGAGTTTGCGTCTAGTGGATGAAGAGGCCACGTGTCCGATTCACAAGGGTTACCATATTTTTACAATAATCCTAAGAAAAAATCAAATGACTTCTAAATTATAATCATTAAAATATGGTGTTGTCTAACTATTCTACAAAAATGGTTTTTTTCGTTGGAATCCGACGACATAAATCTGTACGAAATCATTATTTTTTGTTGTTCAAAATCTAGTTTTGAATGTAGAAATGGATTTAGCATGCTGAAAAACCCCTGAGGCACTTGGATTATAAAGAAATAATCACTCAAATATGCGGATCTAACAATCCCCTGTCAGACTTCGGACAAATGTCCCCGAAACAAATTGTCGAAAAACATTCATTTCGTAAAACATTTAGATTACGACTTAAAATATTACCTTTTATTTGTAAATTTTATACATTTCCACATTGTTAGAAAATTAACACTAAACTTTATACTTTTCCTAATATGTTAGCCAATTAATTCAAGGTACATGCTATTTTTTGAAATGTATAAATTGGTCAATTATAAACAAGGTTCCACAAAATTATAATTATTGAAATTTTGACCAAGCACTTTATGTGATGGATGCAGCGAACCATATAGTTCCTATTTGTAAGGGTGACAAAAGATGTCAGGTGTTGCTAAACTAGGTCCAATGCGCATGCCTACTGCTGTTATTGCTGAGTGTTCTCCTTTTACTCAGTTTCTTCATCAATTAGGATGGGGTTGGAAGGGGTACCTTCAAACTCATGAGAAGGTTTTGTTGATTCAGGTGGATATCAGTGACAACCCACCTATTCCAGCTAGCTCAAAACAGTTTGTTGGCAATTTATTATTTTTAGCAATTTTTCGGGTCCTAAACTTCTGGAGCCATTTTGAGGGTCTAAACAACGTTTTTTTGTGATCATGCAGCCCAAACAAAGAACGTATGCCAAAACCCTAACCCTATAAGATGAAAAGCCAATAATTTTGTGGACCCCGCTTTGGGTAGTTTGGTGTATCAACTCTCTACTATATTATTGTATATCTGATATATCTCTGTACATTTATTTATTATATCTTCACTCTCATTTCGTGTTGAAAATAATCCGGATCAGTGGTATCAGAGTAGGCTTCTCTTGATCATTTTTCAATGCAGGTCCCTCACGAGGTCCAAGTATAGAAAGTTGGGTCTTGAGATTGTATCTCTTGAGGACAATCACTCTCACATGCCCAAGAAACCCTCCATGGCGGAAGAAAAGAAAGATGACAGAGAAAAATTTTCTATTCATCTGTTGCTTGAGCATGATCTCACGTTACAAGGGGGACGAAATGATGGAGAATTTTTCCCACATCCTTCAATGCCTATCGATAACAACATGCACATTTTCATCAAGCGACCACTTTTGAGGCAACTCTGCTTTAAAGGTACAAGTTAATTTTGATATTTCTGTATTTGAAAGTCAGATCGATGTAGATGCCCTAGAAAAATGATTAAATCTGCTAGAAGGTTATTTCTCTGTTCACAATTTTTTCGACAGGGAAAAGATCACCTTCGCACTCTTTAAGGCTCTCCCCCATGTCAAACATTGGTGGGAAATTTACTGGGAGAAAAGTTCCACAGGGGAGTTTGGAATATATGGGGTCGATCCCACTTGGGATTTTTTTGTGGATGCGTTCAAGGAACAATATTACCCTGTTGGTAACTATGACAACCGACACATGAGATGGACCACACTGCAACAAGAGAGGGGACGAACAATACCAGAGTTCACAAATATTTTCCATACCTTGCACACCAAGCTCAGTATCAAAGAATCCAAGTGACATCTGGTTCTGAAATATCACAGGGCTCTACATAGGTACATCCAACCCTAAATGGATTTCCTGGGCATCTCATCTCTGGGAATTTCCTATCGATATGCTGTCAAAATCGAGCATAAATTTAGGCACCATAACAAATGAGAGTTTGGATTTGCAAATAAGAAACAACCAAAGTATGGTAAAGACGAATCTAACAACCAGCCTCCAGAAAACCAATCCAAGCCACAAGAAAAGAAGGGTAACATAAAGACAAAGAAGGACACTAGAAAGTGGTGTGATTTCCAAAAAATTCCCTAACAGAACACCGATGAATGTTGCTCAAAATTTTTTTTGGTGGCCAAGATCAAAGAAAAGGAGCTGAACCCTAATTCATAATTTGATTCAGAAAAAAATGGGATAAGACAGATCATCGACACACACCCCACTACTATTGTTGCAACTGCAACAATTCAACCAGAAGAACCAATAGATCCTGAAGAGGGGGAGCACCTTTTTCATTCACATATGTGGGTGAAGGGGACCCCGCTACATTTTATTGTTGATATTGCAATCCAAAAGAACCTCATCTCAACAGAGGTCGTCAAACAGTTGGTATTGTCGACAACTCCACACCCACAACCATACAACATCAGGTGGCTTCTCCAAGAATGAGATCTCCATGTCAACCAACAATGTTGATTATCATACGACATCCAACCCTTCAAGGATGAGGTATTATGTGATGTTGCCCCACAAGATGTCTGTTATGTTCTTTTAGGTTAGCCATATATGTGGGAGCACCATGCTATTTATATGAGTCTTGACCCCGTAGTGTCATTGCTACTCTAGGGGGTCATCTATACAGGATACCAAAGGTAGTTTCAACTACTTTCCCACCAAAACATTGCTGCAAGGTAATCTCTCATATTGCAAAATTCATCCTCTTCACAATTTGTTCAAAAGGTGAACATAAGGACAATGCAACCATTGCAACCTTGGCCCAAGACCTTTCTATCCAACAGAAGCAGATTCAAGAAGAGAAATAAGATATTGTTTCTTCACCTACAAGGGTGCCTACACACTGCCTAGTCAAGCCAAGATACAATAA
Source organism: Picea glauca (assembly GCA_000966675.3). Classification (NCBI taxonomy): domain Eukaryota; kingdom Viridiplantae; phylum Streptophyta; class Pinopsida; order Pinales; family Pinaceae; genus Picea; species Picea glauca. Next base: position 1,159,336 of record JZKD02S1704151.1, read on the forward strand.
GTTGGTTGAATAGATTCAACCCTGCTAGCAATAGGTTCATGACAACCTTCAACAAGTTGAGCATCACAACTTCTCCAGCAAGGCAAGAAACTCACCAAGATTCAAATTCAACAAATGCTTTCCCCTCTCCCCTGGGAACTCAATGCAATGGATAGCATTACTGCCTAAGGAGGGAGGATTGATCCAGGTGGATATCGATGGCCACCCACCTATTCTGGTTGGCTCAAAATAGTTTGTTGACAATTTACTATTTTTAGCATTTTTTCGGGTCCTAAACTTTCGGGGCCATTTTGAGGGCCTAAACAACATTTTTTTCGTGATCAGGCACCTCAATGATAGCCAAAGGATCTCATTGAGTACCCTAAATGAAGCTCCTGGTCAATACCTGTAACGTCCCTGACCACCGTCCCCTGTCGGGTGACGCTACCCAAACAACCTTAACCTTGTCTTTCCTGCTCTAATACCGTTTATGTGACATTCTCTGCTTTAAACATCAGGCTAGGCCATGCCATCGAGTAACGTTGCGGAAATAATCACATACAAAACTTAACTGAAAGATAGAGATAACATCTGGTATTCACACATATAAATATATATCTATCTAATTCAATTAAACAGATGTCAATACTATAATCGTACACATGTTCATGCAGAAGCAACATTAACACATCCAGGCCACCCAGGCTAGGACATGATACCTCATAGAGATGAAAATTATCATATGCGTATAAATATAAACATAAACATAAACAGACAACATATTTTTTTCATACATATATTAATGTGTAAATAACAATAAAAGCATACATGCAATACTCAGAGGAAAAACCCATAATATAATAGCATATACAGGCAATACTCATCAATTATAACACATGTACAAATACACATCATGTAAATGAACACGTGAATGGATACTTATCTTTCAATTGAAGTACACCAACTACATACAGACCTTCCATGAACCTCCCAACCATAGACCACACTGCTCATCACGCTCAACAGTGGGTCACCCCCGAGCTGGGACTAAACTCCATCGGGCAAGTGAATTCTAGGCTTGTCAAGGACAACAAGGAAGTTGCACAGAACAACATGAAGGATATTTTATCCCAGGAGGCACTTACGCCCACAACCTATAGACCCTGATTCCCCACACACCTGCTCCACCCCAGGAGGGTACACCTTCACTAATACAAGTCCATCGGCTACTACACCTCCCTTACCTTTGGCTTCAACAACAGGATGGACCAGAAGTCTCAGAGTACTATAGCTTCTACGAGACTCCCTTCCAGGAGAACTCACTTCTCGACAAACTCTCTCACCTGGAAGAGTTTCTCACAGGCCTGACAACCTGCTCCTTCAATTCAACTCTTATGTCAAACAAACACAGGTGATGTCAACAAAAGAATTCATGTAACACATAGGTGAAGTCAACCACAGAAAACGGGTATGGACAAAGAATATGATAGCAAACAAATATTACCCAAAATTGCATTGGCAGTCACTGCCAACCGCTACGACACAACACGACTCAAGAAAATACAATTTCGTCAAGCTTCACAAAAAATATGCAGGACAACTTCAATGTTTGCAGGTTACACTGGGGTGTGCCTCAGTGGGGAGTATGGCTCTCTTCTAGTGTGGCTAACCTCGTGAGAGTGCCGACGCAATGGTGAAGTATCATCCGTCGTGAGAATCGTGAGACTCATGAATGAGATTCCCTGACAACGAGCTGACTTTCCCACTTACAACTGCATGCTCCCAGGTTGACACATGTATCTCTGAAGTTGCATGAGCTCCACTTAACACTCATCCCCATTTCTCCTAGGAACTTAGGACAAGACAGATTATGTCAAACCTTAGCCTTTAGGAAATAATAATATAATATTACTCCTTTAGAGGTAAGCCCTTTAGCTTAGCCCATATTCCTAGACACTTATCCCCTTTCCCACCTAGTGGAGCTTAGTCCCCATTAAATATTTCTTCGTGGAGGGTCTACACACAACAATTTATAATTTTTATTAATGATTTTGCATAGTTACATATACAAAACAGGCTCCTGGCCTTAACATCCTAGGCTCTCTGTTAAATCATCAAATATGCCTCCTAGCTTATTATAACTTGGCTCACCAGCCTAACAAACATGTTTACAATTCATAATTACAACTGGGGCTCTACCGGGGGATATTAGAATGCCCTCCCCTTATTTTTGCACTTGTTGATTAAGGTTGGTTGTCATTGATGTCAACCCTTGAAGAAAGACCCGTAGCACAAAGGTTTGGGTAATGGACCCAATAGTGTTTGATGTAAATATGACTCATTATTGT
>JZKD02S1704151.1:1196903-1209331 GCA_000966675.3 Picea glauca
TCCCCTGGCTACTAATGCAAAACCACACTTTTCAACCAATCAAGAAAATGAAAAAGTTTTTTTATTTTTTTATTTTAATGATGAAAAAGCAAAAAGGAAAAATATAAACAAGTCAAAAACCAAGAAAAATGTCTGGCCTAATCGCAGATCGCAAAGAATCACTTCAAGAAATCACACACTAGCAACTTAAAAAAAATGACTCTCACACTTGTCTAAAAACCCTAAAGAATTTTTTTTTTAATGACAACTTTTAAATGAAAAAAGAAAGCTAAGGCTAAGATCAACACTAAGCTATTGAATGCTAGGATAGAGATTCAAAAACTTGAGAGGTATAACTCTTGTCAAGGGAAAGGATGACTGCCTTACCCTCAACAAAAACTATCCTGCATAAGCACGCTACTAACAATCCAACAACAGGCGTGTGAACGTGAGTTGTATAGGGCCAGAGGGCGTGTACACACATGCTAGCCTTTTACAAGTCACGTGTATATCTAAGACTCTGAAACATGTAAAAATAGAAAATCCAAACCAGGAAGAGACCTCTGATACTGAGAACCAGGACCTCTTGAAGGCTTAGACACTCTTTTTAATAGAAAAATAAACCAATGTAAGGAAAAAAAAATTGTAAAAGAAACCAATCTAATATGAAACTGCGAACAACCAAGACTTAGAAAGAAGTCCAGAAAACCCCTGAGAATGACTGATTCTGACAGGGAAGAGGATGACTGCCTCAAATTTTTTTTTGGAATCTACATGCTACTGCTACTTCTTCAGCTAGTGTTCATACATGGGTTGTCAGAGAGTAGGGCGTGGGTACATACATGAAGACCTTATGTAGGCCACGTGTACCTCTGTGGGTCTTGAAAAACATAGTCAAGCAAATAATCAGAGATAAGATCAATCTCTCTATCAGCTCAGACTTTGCAGAAACTTCAAAAAATAGGAAAGAAAACCAGTTTTTTTTTTTTTTTTTAACTACCCAAAAAATTCCCAGGAACCCTAGAGACTTCCCCAGTAGGGTCGCCAATTCTTTTGTGAGAGGAAATCCCCTTACGAACTAGCACATTGGGTTATCTTATGCATGAAAATATGACCAAAAGAAATCTACTTTCTACCATCGTCCCAGACTTAATCCCCATTTCTTTCAAGGAAATACATGGTTAGAAGAACATACCTTGTTCCGGAAGTTCGATGTCCATCCTTCTTCATGCTTGATCGCTTGTTAGCAACTATCCTTCCAAGACTGTCCTATGTACAAAACAAGCAACAAAATATACATGCATTCATTCTACAAATTAATGGGTTAGAGATTCAAACATATATTCACTAAACTATGAAGAATTCATATATTGGGATGGGAAAAGCATTTCTTTATTATTAACTTTAATGAATCAACTTACAATGTCGAGACCGACCACTGCTCTGCAAACTTGATCCTGGGATCCTCTTCAAATGTCCTCCAACTTATTTTCTTTGTAACTCTCTTTGCACAAGGATAGCTAAAAGGTTGGGACAATGGGAATGTACAATTGGGAAGAGTTTCTTTACTTTTATTCTCCTTTTCCAAATAGGACCCCTAATCCTTCTTTTATAGGCTAGAAGAAGCTAGGTATTTGGATGAACCCTCAGCCATGCATGACCAAAATATTCAATTAACTCACCCAAATTTGTGTGTTCTGTCGGCAACTTTCCTTTTTTCATGCTTTTGTAGGTCCACACGGATTGTTTTAGGTCAGCCAGCGTGTACATGCATGTAGTAATGGAGTAGGGCGCATGGGCCTTTATAAAAGAGATTTTTTAAAGAGTTGTTTAGAAGTTCTTTGGAAAAGAAGGGATCTGAGATGTCTTGATGCCAGGTAAGCATGTATGGTGAAAATTAGGGTTATAACACCTGAGCAGTTGGCCAGGAGCCGAATCGACGGTCATCACTTCGGTGTTTAAAGACCTATAGATTCAAATGACCTGTTTTTCTGTGCACGGATGATGAGTGAAGGATAAGAATCTACCATGATGTCTATGGACTGCTTACTTATCTTTTAGTTGATTGATTCATGGCTGAATTTTTATTTTTTTCATCTTCTTCTTTGATGTGGATTGTGAATGATAAACCTCTCAGTGGAATGACAGTTCCTTGGTGAACCCAACTTCTGATTTCAATGACTTCTATGTGTGGGTTTTTTTGATTATTGTTAAAAGTTTGTGGTTTTATCTTCTATCACTTATCCCTTTAGTCATCAGTCTGTGCCTGAGCAGTCGTCCAGGAGCCGAATCGATGGTCGTCACTTCGGTGTTTAAAGACCTATAGATTCAAATGCCTTGTTTTTCTGTGCATGGATGATGAGTGAAGGATAAGAATATACCATGATGTCTATGGACCACTTACTTATCTTTTAGTTGATTGATTCATGGTTGAATTTTTAGTTTTTTCATCTTCTTCTTTGATGTGGATTGTGAATGATAAACCTCTCAGTGGAATGACATTTCCTTGGCGAACCCAACTTCTGATTTCAATGACTTCTATGTGTGGGTTTTGTTGATTATTGTTAAAATTTTGTGGTTTTATCTTCTATCACTTATCCCTTTAGTCATCAGTCTGTGCCTGAGCAGTCGGCCAGGAGCCAAATCGACAATCGTCACTTCATTGTTTAAAGACCTATAGATTCAAATGCCCTGCTTTTATGTGCATGGATGATGAGTGAAGGATAAGAATCTGCCATCCTGTCTATGGACCCCTTACTTATCTTTTAGTTTATTGATTCATGGTTGAATGACCAGTCTTTGTGCCTTCTAATGAGTGAGTACCTATGTGGCTTGATTGTTTAAAACTTTGATTTATCTCTTTGTTTTTAATTGCTTGAACTTGTGTACATCTCTGGATTTTTATTGATAAACTCTGCATTGTGGATAGATTTTGAGGAGTGATGTTGACACGAGATTATCCAAACATTCCTCGCAAACTCTCTAGGCATTCTCAATAAGGAAGAACATGAACTCCTTCTTCAACTGAGACTTCGAGTGAGAACCAACAATCTCGTCAGAGGAGATTTTCAAATGAGTCTGTAAATAGATCAACTGCAGAACCTGATCAAACCAGTGTTATGGATACAACCTTCTTAGATAGGTTTCACATCAACACTCCTACACCTGAGAATGTAGGGAATAACTCTAAACAAGAGAATATTTATGGTAAGTTTCTTAAATTTTGTTTATTTTTTTTGAATTTTGTTGTATTTAAATTTATGTGAGGTTAAATCTTGAAGTTACTTTCAAATGTGTGTGTAGGAAATCAATTTAGAGCAAGGGGTGATAATGAGAGTGGTTGTCACGAACATTCAAATGTCGGTGCAGAGGGTGAAGGTGGATTTAGGAGGCCACATTATGAAGAAACAAAGATTACATGCCAACATCCACCTATCCTTCATAAGTTGGCGATGAACTTCCCTGGGAAGGGAATACTGAAGCAATGATGCTTGAGTGATGCTCAGGTGTTAAAAAGAGGTTAGAAAATGATTTGGCAGTCTTGGAACTTCCTTAGCAGAGCAAATAAAGTTTGCAGGTTGTTTTGCATTCACTGGAAAACTTTATGGATGCATATCAGAAGATGGCGCCAACCAATGATAGTTTTGTCGATCTAATTAGGCGGCGAAATTCAGAGGTGATGGGTCCTGATAAATGGGAGACAATAAAAAATAGAGTTTCAAAAGAAGACGCCATCTCCATGTTCAATTTCAAAGAGGGCCTAAAGCGGAAAATGTTGAAGCTGCAATATTTTAAGCACCCTGACTTTGTCGGACATATGTATAATAGAGTTTTGGCAGCATATTATAAATTTTCGTGGAACAATGAGGTTCCACACTAGTTTGCAATACACTTTTTTGTGGAGTTTTCCTTACACATGCACCTAGATTATACTAGTCTACTGTCCAAATATTATTGGTCTGGTAAAGGACGTACATATGATCACAAATGGGCATATCAAAGTGCGGCATTACCGAGGCTTCCACAAACTTTAGTACCTTAGCCAATATGGGACTTTGCATCATTTTCAGAGTTCCAAGCTACATCAGAAGTTGGAAAAGAGACTAGGACTGCAATCAGGGAAAATTTGGAAGCTATGTTTTATGGTGTTGATGTTGGCATGAAGCGTCAGCGAACAGAGGCCAATTCCTGGGCCACATTTGTTGATAAAACAGATGTAGACTTAGATGCAATGTCAACAGAAGAAGTTTTGGAGTATGCAAAATTTTGTCGGGATGGTTGGAATAAGGTCATTTAGAATGATGACCCGAATCGCAAATTCGTATGTGATCTATTTAAGAAAATTTTAATGCATTTTATGATAGTTTACTTTGAGTTCTAGATTTAGGTATCCTTGTCTCTATAGAAATAATCGAGTTCTTCTTGCCATTAATTGCAGTTTGGAGATATGTTAAACAATTCTCCAGTTGGTAGGTGACTTGATTCGACAAGTTTGAATTTGGATGGATTGAATCGAGTATGTTTTTTCTAATAATTGTTCAATACCCACTCTTTTGAATAAGAGATCAACAACATTTATAATTTTGTATAATTGTGAACACATTGAATCCTAGATTGAGTTCTTAGTTGTGTTGTTCACAACTCTGTTGCCATTAATTGTAGTTTGAAGATATGTTAAACGAATCTCCAGTCGGTAGGGGACTTGATTTGACAAGTTTGAATTTGGATGGATTGAATTAGATATGTTTTTTCTATTAGTTTTTCAATCTCCACTCTTTTGAATAAGAGATCAACAACATTTATAATTTTGTATTATTATGAATACATTGAATCTTAGATTTAGTTCTTAGTTGTGTTGTTCATAGCTCTCTATTCCATCTACTGGTACTTGGGTTGGCTTGTCTCAATTCTCATTGGGAGAGTTTGAAGAGGGTGGGAGTTCACAGGTATCATTTAATGTCTTAAAATCATTTAAATTTAATGTGTTATATAATCATTTGAATATAATTTTTTAAATTTTCAAATTTGAAATGTGTTATATAGGCTAATGTGGAGAAGAGAGTACCTGAGAGTGTGTTCGGAAGGGATATTTGGATTGAGAAAGCACCCAGATTAGGAAAGGATGTGTCCATTCAGGATGATTCATAAATGTATGTTCTTGACTTTTATCAAATGTTTGTTTTCTCAAGTTTATAGTTTAGCCTTTCCTCAATTATTTTGAATTATATAGAACCCCTAGATAAGTTTGTTGTTGTCTTAAATGGTGTATATTCAAACTTATTTAAGGTTAGATCATGATGAAGACCTAATTTTGAACTTGAATATGTTCGAATATTTGAGAACAGATTCTATCCCACATCAGAAAAGAGAAAGTTTCTAAATTTTCCTCGATTCCAGTCCTTGCTTTCTTGTCCAAGAATGGTGTAGTATTATATGAGAACATCTATTCCATCGAAGAAAGAGAAGATAAGTATTTTTCGGAAGAATGGTTTTTAAAATGTAGATTTGTGAACTTTTTTAGATAATAAGTAGTTTTTTGGAAGAATTGTTTAATATGGAGATTTATGAGTCCTTTAGTTTGAAAGGGCATCATGAAATTTGATTATATGACCACTTCAGAAGAAAAAGAGAAGTATTTAAGTGCTGAGGAGATTAGTATTTTATTATTGTGTAAATATGATCAAATAACAACACCTGGGATGTGAATTACATCTAAGGATTTGAGACTTTATCCACAAGGAGAATTTCCTGAAGGATTTTGGACTTTATCTACAAGGAGATAAGTATTTCTTTGGAAGAATGACTTAATACATGGAGATTTGTGAATTATCTTCATACACAGTTCTGTATTTATTTTCAGATTATTATCTAACTCTAACACAATCTGTTTTACCAAGAACACAATAACATCACTTGGGATGAGAATTTCACCTCAAGGATTTGGGACCTTATCCACAAGGATTTGAGACTTTATCAATAAGGAAATAAGTATTTCACTGGAAGAGTGACTTAATATGGAGATTTGTGAAGTTCCTTCATATACAGTTCTATATTTATTTTCAGATTATTATATAGTTCTCTAATTCAATTGTTTTTTTAATTAAAAAGGGGTGAAACCTGTTATATTAAACCTTCAAAAAAGAAATACACTTGACATACAGGTTCCAGTTGTCCTGCCTATACAGGAAACAAGGACAGCTGGCCTATCCAAAGCAGCATGTAAAATCAAGCCTCATGTTTCGCCACCCTGCCTGAAGGAAACCAGGGTGCATGTCCATCATCCTTAGCAGTATAGGAAAGTTTGTTCTAAAGCTAACTAAGCTAGTAACTAAAGAGCTACAGCTCTGATAAACAGTAAAAGAAAAGGAGTTGGAGACCATAGGAAACAACAGAACCTATTCACCGGAGTCCTCGCATCCTTCCTTTGCTTTTCCATCATTGACCGGGATGACATAGGGATGAGCACAGGTGGGGCATTGGTGCCGAGGTGTGGCCCTGGAGTAGGATGCATAGAGAATGTCTAAGCGTTGGCTGATGCGAACGGCTCTGAAAATTTGATCCTCCACCAAGCTGCGCACTTCAAAGATCAAATTCAGGTGCTCTGGATGTAGGAACGGTGGTGCTGGTGGCGACTTTGTTTCAGCCTTTGTTTCCATGCGGCCCGACATCTTCCTCTGCATCTGTGGGTCGACTGTGCATTCTGGCAGCTCCTCCTCAACCGGGCAGGTGTCAAATTCTACGTTCGGAGCATCACTGGGGGCGTGAGTCTTGTTCAAATTGGGTGCTAGTTCCGCTTGTCCAAAGCTTGCCAGAGGGTCCCAATTATCCGGGACGATAAACAGTTGGCTCTCAAAGAAGTCCGGTGGGAGATCTAAGGACATGTCTTCTTCGACATAGGTTCGAGGGGGCGAACTTGCTACAGTGGCGTCACTTCGTTGTTTTCTTTTGGCCAAGAGCAGAGCTATTTCAAATCTCTTGTGCCTTTTCTTTCTTGCATCCACCACATACCATCTAACTCCTCTACGGGGTCTTCCCCTTGCCCACGACATGGTGAGAGCAAGGGCAAGTGCCAAGATGCCTCCTGCTCGGCGATTCTTGCTCTGCTCAACAAGATTCAAATGCATTCTGAGAGGTCTGGTTACACGGATAATGACATAAACCATGGCGGCCACCATTAACACCGAGAGCTTAATGCCCTGGCTGGCCAGCCCTTGCTCACGCGTGAGAGGCTCTATCAATAACCGATGGCCGATGGAGGTGAAAGCCTTCATAAATGGCTGTAGCTGGAGGTGAGAGCCACCATAAATGGCCTCTCCCTTCGCACCTCCACATGCCCATTCTTTCGACTTGGCACCCCATCCGGGGGCTAATTCAATTGTTTTTTACCAAGAACATAATTTTTCTTTTTAAATTTTTTTAAGATTTTAGATAAGATTTATAAAAAAATTTAAGATTTTAGATAAGATTTATAAATTTTTAAAATCATGTACTCTTAATTAGAGAGTAACTAGATCTTAAATCTATTTAAATGTGGTTGGTTATGTTATTATTACTTATTGTTTATTTAATATTTAGTTATGTAGTATATATGCTAATATGTGTTATTTGTTTTTTTATTATGTTTTTATTTTTACAGATGTCTAAATTATTTTTGGTGGAAAATATGTTTACAATATATTTTGTGGGAAAGAGAATGTTGGAGGATGACAGTTAACTCTTTTGGTATGTATGTCAATTTTATTTTAATTACAATTTTTGAATTCTGTATTATTTCATATGTTTGAATTGTAAATTTTTAATTTTTGAAATCTGTTTTTTTGTAGGTTTGAATTTCATGTATGAAGTGATCTATCTTAAAGCGATGGCTTAGAGTCTATAATTTTGGAGTTAAATGTCTTTGTTTTTGTTATCATCCTAAAATGGATGTGGAACTTATGTATTTTACAGTGTTACTATTCAAACTTTGATTATATATATTTCATAATTTTGGAATTCAAAATAGTAATTTTTGTCTCATATATATTTGATTTCTCATAATATGATTTCTCATAATTGATGGTAAAAAAGTGGAAACGTTAACTTGTTATGAACTAATGTTTTGTATAAATTTGATTATAATATATATATTTCTTAATTTTGGAATTCAAAATAACAATTTTTGTCTCATATTCAATTTCTCATAATTGATGGTAAAAAAGTGACAAAATTAACTTGTTATGAACTAATGTTTTTCCATGTATTAATTTAAATGTTTCATTTTATGTTTACTGTGTACTTTCAAAAATATGAAAAATACATGATTCTATTGTCAAAAGGTGGCAAAGTTAACTAGTAATAAAATGTTCAAAATGATGTAACAAATTGGCAAAAGTGACAAAGTTAGCGATAAAATAAAATGCTAAAAATAAATCTTTAAAATGGAAGAGATGATCAACTCTTCTTTAATTTTATCATGTAGTCATTAAAAAAATGTTAAAGTTATAAGAGATATTCACCTAAAGGTTCATATACCCTTGAACCTAATGCAATATTATTAAAATAAAATAGAAAAGAATACTATTGAAAAAAGTAAGGGTCAATCGAAATGGTGTTTAACAATTTTTCATTCTTTATATCATTATATACAACTATCTTACTACTTCAAGTCAATATACTTGGAATAGAATTCACCAAATAGTTTGAGTGTTATACTTATCCAACATTAATAATTGGTTTTACTACATGACATTAAATTTCTGTATAAAATTTTATTTTACTTTACATGAAATTAAATTTCTGTATAAATTAATATGGTAAATATAAAATTCATGTTTTTTTTATAAAGTAATATTGTAAATACAAAATTTGTGTTTTGACTTTGGAAGTCATGGTGAAAACTAAAGAGGAAGGTTATATATCTCCATACACCTTAACAATCAAATGTTTAAGGGAGAATCTCTTCTCCTATAAACAACAGAATCTCCTACACAAATATCATGACCTTAAAAATAAATTATTATCATATAAAATAATAACAATCAAATGGTTAATGGAGAATCTCTTATCCTATAAACAACAAAATCTCCCACACAAATATCATGACCTTAAAAATAAATTATTATCATATAAAATAATTGTGACACTTAAAATATTTATAAAGCATTACATCTATATTAAATTTTTTGTTAAATTAAATATAAATTAACATTGTGAATAATTAAATATATAATAATTGTGAAACATAAAATGTTTATATCAAAAAACAATTCAATTTAAAAAAAAATACTTCATTTTTTATTTTTTTAATTAGATGTAGAGGTTAAATTTGATATTGAATCTTCGTATATATTAGAAGAGGTTACATTAATGGTTCTATCAATGTAATTAGGTATCATAAAGATGTCTTGTTAATGCACAATATCTTGAAAAATGGTTAGTTCCATTTAGAAATTTGAAGTGGTTATCTTGGTGATCCATCACTAGAATTTGCTAGAATCTCGCAAATCCAACCATGCATAAGCTGTGAAGGAACTTCTCTTTAAATAGAGAGTTTCTAGATCAACATTTTACAATAAAAAATAATATTCCTTGTGTTCTAGAAGGTACTAAAAATTTATAACTCCTCGATGTGATCAATTGGCTTTGATAAGTGAACTTCATGATACTCCGCGGGTATGAACCTTATGTAGTACAAAGAGATTTAATGTTACCTCATAAAAGAATGACGTCCAATCCATTTGAATAGTCAATGGAATAGAATGAGCCACGAGGAAGAGTCGCTCAATGGGTGCGGCTCCATTCCTAGCATGTGAGTTTATATGGCCGCTTGTATTACCACTTAAGGACCCACGACATTGTATCATTTAGCATGTAGAAAGGTGACTCCAAAGTAAATCGAACCCATTGAACATGTGAAAAGGTGGACATGAAGTCTTACGACTTCATGTGAGAGGGAACCCTTTGTAATTAACATGACTTAAACACCCTACGTATAATAGTATATGCTTTCTCAACATGTGTGCCCCTTTATGAACATGGGGAAAATCAAAGAGTATGGTTGGAAATTATGGGTTTGAAGGGGATGGATCCATAAGACATATATGGGAATGGGTTCAAACATTCTAAAGCAAGTAAACCCCATTGAATGAACTTCATTAAAATATATTTTACTTTTCTTAACATGTGAGCCATTTCCAATCACATGATGGAATGAGAATTTGATATTATAAAGCTTCCCTAATACTATGCTTTCTTTAAAAAATATTAGTCTCATCCAAATGTTAGAAGGGGACATGCTTAGAAGGATATATGATGATGGGTCTATTAGTCAGATCAGCTACTTAAAGATGTCTTGTAATGCCTAGTAATGAGCATGCCTAAGTTAGGATTAGTTTCATCCCTTGCGCCTAAGGATACTTCACTTCTTGACTTGAAAAAATAACTTGTATTATATACAATGCATGTCCCTAAAATATTAAATTCTCTTCTATCCTATATTAAAGTTAGGGTGCACCCCAAGTGATTCTGGGTTCTTTCACTCTTATACAAATTTAGGTTATAACATACCTGGGCATAAATTTCCAAGTGATTCCCTCATTCATATCCTAATTAGAGTGGAATTCCCCAAGAAAATACTTTTGGGTATTAATGGGGGTGTCATAATTTGTAAGTACTTCTCTTACTCTTATTCAAATAGGGTGCACCACAAGTGGTTCCCTTGTTATTATATTAATTCTTGTTTAAATCCCAAGAACATAATTTTAGTACTAACTAAGATGCAAATTCATTAAGTTGTTGTCTCGCTCCTATATATGTAAATTAAGGTGTGCCTCAAGCATGTCTTTTACTTCTATACTAATTAAGGTGAAATTCCCCAATGACATACTTTTGGGTATCGATAGGGGTATAAGTTACCAAATGGTTCTTTCACTTCCATACAAATTAGTAGTTCCCTAAATCCTATACTAATTAGGTTGTAAGTATTAACAATATACTTTTAGGTACTAATTGGGGTGCAGTTCCCAAGTGAGTTTTTTATACATAGTACCCTTTTTATAAATATCATAATTGGAAATATGTTTGAAGACAGTCAAAACAAGTTATCAAAATCTGGAATGTACACATGTGCCAAGTTTGTTTAAAAACAATGTAATGGTATTCCATCTTCAATTATTCGTTCATGATTGACTTTGGACATTTTCCATTTTCTAACTTTTTTTTATTTTTTTATTTTTTTTGAACTTCTATTAACTTTATGCACGTTGCCCATACCAAATGACTATATTGACAACTTGTGACATCTGACTGGTAGTCTTGAAAGTGAACACGAGTATTAGTTTGATGGGTTTCTTGAAAAAAATATCCTTTCAATACAATGGATCCTCTTTCATATATAAAATTGTTATCATCAAAATATTCTAATAGCCTCATCTTTTGTTCCATGCATCACATCAAATAATGTTTCATGTTTTTAGTGTTGTTTACAGGTGAAACCATGGCAAAAACATCTCCTGGAAATAATTGGATATATTGTACAACAATTAATTCGTGTTAGATTATCACACAGGTATGTATCTACAAGTTATTTGAAAAAAATTAAACATAAAAATTTTACCTTCTCTAACAAGATCAGAAACTCTATCACCATCAACTAACACTATAGTTTCATTTGATTCCATCTCCTCTGAGATTGCAAGTGGCATTTTCCCTTTTACATTAAGTTTAGCATGTCTCCAAGATTTAACATATCCTGCATTTTTTTTCTCGCAAATATCTATGGATTCTGAGTCATCTATGCAAACTGAACAAAAACAAGAGTCATTTCGTCTATCAAATGCAAACCCATTTTGAAAACGTTTTGTTTTAACTGAATGTATTTTTCTTGTCCCGGGTATTGTACTAGCGTCATATGAGATTGATCTATTTACATATTTGATTCCAACATGCAAAAAATACCTACACAAGACAAGAACTTGTTAACTTGAAATCTCTCAAGAAAATGATTGAAGATTGAATATAAATTTGAACACGTTAAAATTTATATATGTTGTGTACATACATGTAAAATTTATATATAGACACACCTGCGCACATCCCTTGATGGATTATATTCATGGCTCAGTGTCATGTTTCACCATTCAATAACTTTTTTGACGTATTCAAATCGATCAGCATGAGGGTTCAACTGATACCTTTGAAGTGCTCATTTTATACATGCCCCTGCACTGTCGTTCTATCCTTTTCCATTACCAGTCTCAAAAAAATTTCAACAATGTGTAATGTTTAATTTTTTATGAAGACGACATAACCAATAGAATGATCATGCAAATTTGAACTGACCCGCACACCCATCAGGCCATATCCAATGTCGATCGAATATGATTTCATGTTCTTTCAATGAATCATAAAATTTATCAAAACAATGTTGTACATAATGTGTGTCGTGTGTTCGATCATCACTTATATAAAAG
>JZKD02S1704151.1:1209552-1238390 GCA_000966675.3 Picea glauca
ACAAGTCTATCTTTGTAGGGTTGTCTAGAAATCACTGTCCAACAAGCCAATTCATCATTTACATCTATTTGGAAACAAAATTTTCTATGTTTGTGCAATGTTTTTCTTGACATTCGCATCGTTTTTTCCATGTGTAGTGTCAAACGATCTTTTATATTTCTCCCTGAAACAATTGTTATTTGTAAAGTTTTGCGTGCAACACGGACATCTTCTTTTCAAGATTTTCCAAAATATTTTAATACACTAGTTATATCGTTAAAGACATTCTGTTGCACCTTTGTATCCTTTATCGACTTTTGAATACCCAATAATGATGTATATTTTCTTAAATTTCTTGACTTCAGTAGACAAAGTAAAAATTGAGCTTGTACTGTTACTGATTCATCTTTGAAAAAATTATTATACATATTCTTAGTTCGATATCTTATATAATTCTTAGCTTTTTTCTTCCCAAATTTGTCAGTATCAACATTTTCTAATAGTTCATCATCAATGTTGATAGATTCTCCTGCATATTTCAAATTAAAGTTTATATTAAAAAACATAACCCGAACACAAATTCACTAAGCTATATATACTTGAGTGTTCATCTTGTATTAATCAAAATTTATGTACATACCTATAGGTGATTCGTCTTCTGATTCAATTTTAGTTTCAACATCTTCTGCTTCAATTTTGGTTTCAACGTCTTCTTCGACATTATGAGACAAATGTATTTATGTTTTTTGAAAAACATCAAATTGTAATTACAATAAATTATATTATTTACAATATTTTAAATTTGAGTCTATACTTTGAATTTTGTACTTTCTGAATACAGTCCCAATGTGTGTCGTGTGCTCGATCATCATATGTGCATGCACACCTAGTTGAACTTCTTCTTGTCGAAAATATCTGTTGACATTATCATCGTTTCTTTCTTCAATATTTTCACGTTCTTGTTTCTTTCTCCGACAAATCTCTTTCCTTTGTTTGATTTGGCGAGTATCATCTCGAGTGCGATCATATTTTCTCTTGCGCAAAATTTTGTTTCCCATGACTTTTATAGTTATCTGTAAAAGATATGTTCAACAAAGACTTCACCTTGAAAAAATGCTCAACATTTATCTTTCGACATATAAATTGTTATTCCAATAAAAACTTGAACAAACATCAATTACCTTATTCAACCAAAACCAAAAAGATGATTCGAAACTTTGTTTAAGTGCTCTAGAAAACCACCATGTATCAATATCAATCCTTTGATTAAGCCTACGGAACAGAGGGAAGAAATAAAGAAAGAAAAGAATACAACTGCAATCAATAATAGAAATGCTTTGAAATCCATATCCTCGAGCTTATATATGTCTATCCATCCAATGAATTGTGTTAAATGTGTTCGGACGAAAGCCTATTTATACAATTTGGCACGAAAGGAAACGATACGACGTTTCGTTTCATTTTTTCTGACAGACGAAATTCGTCCAACAGTCTTTCAGCCGAAAGAATGGTTTTTCGGCCGAAAACCTTGGAAACCGTTCAGTTTTGACGGTTTTCGTTAGATTTTAGTCTTTCGGCCGAAATATTAGTTCGGCCAAAAAAAGGAAATTGGGACTGAAAACTAAAACCAGAGAATTGTCCCAAACTTAACTGAACTTCGGAGGTTGCAGACTCCTGCAAATAATGAGAATTTGGTTTCAAAAATGACACTAGCATTTCCAAAATTGAATCTACTTTCAATTCCTATCATTTGTTTTCATTTTCTTTATTTTTATCTATTTTTATTTAATTTTTTAAAAAAATCACTACATAGTATTTTCAGTAGACATTATGATTCAGTGAAATGAAATATCGGTATCTCTAAAAATATACAGTGAAAAATTTGGAAAAAAATATATTCATAATCCTTAAATTGTTCTTTTCAAAAGGGTGTATTTAGATTTTAGTTTTAAGTAAAAATTAAAATAGATACAATGTGTAGAAAAACATGTGTTTAAAATCTACAATGTTTTCAGCTTGGTCAACTTCAAAAAATTCTAGAAATTATAATATTCATCCGTTAGATTCAAAATTACAGTCATAATAGAATAGAGTCTCTGTGGATTGTTGCAGTATATTTTGTTTCTTAAAAACATAAGTTTAATAATAGATACATTGTTGTAGAAATAAGTAGCTCATTATCATTCATTTCATGTTTAAGGAACATACTGTTAAACAATTGTCAAATTGACATATCAAATCGTGATAAAAAAAAATTGAAAAATAGTCATTGGAAACCTAACACAATTCTTCACAAGTTTTGTTTTTACTATAAAGTGAAATTCTAAATAAATAAAATACTTTTGTATGCCAGAAGTTGAATAAATTGTGAAAATACAGTTTTTTTTCTCATAAAACAAGAAAAAGTGTAACCCATCTTCATGATTTCACCCCACAGCACGTGCACATGCAAGAAGAAGACGATAGTTGGAAGGAGGCACAACAGGCATGCATGGAAGGAAGACCTAACGACAGTAGGTTTAGGGTTTTTGTAAACGGATGAAGAGCCCAAAATGTATAAAATATTGATACAGAGGTATTATAGTGGTTGTTGTTGGTCTTTTCATTGAGATAGTCGAGTTGGTGAATTATAGGTGATTGATTTGTCATTGTTATGTAAGGTTTTACTGTAAGGACTATTTTGTAAGTTGTTGATCTAAGAGGAGAGTGAGAGGGTAGATCTCGAGGATTAGATCACAGAATGAGGGGCTTGGTGCGATCTAGTTCGCCTCACATAGATCTTACCAATCGATAGAGGATTGTAAAGTGTGCGATGTTGTAGATGAATAAATACCTTAATAAAGAATCAAAGTGCCAAATATTTGGGGACGTAGCCCAGGAGGGGTGAACCATGGTAATCTCTATGTAATGTGTTAAATGCATGCATATCTTTATCATCTTGTTAGTAGTTAAATGTTGTGCTAAATGAATGAATGAGTAATATATTGCTTGGTTAAATGTTGTCATGAGATTGAGGAAATAAGCTGTGAAGATTACTATATAATCATAAATAAAATTTGGCTACACTGATAAGGGATAATAGATGGCTCAATGGTTAAGCGCTCATATCCCCTACTCAATCCTAGGATGTAAACGCTTGAGTCTTACAGCCACCCATTAAAGCTATCTTGGGTGAGACTACGCAGTGTACTATGTGTGCTATGTTGCCTTGTGGTTTACCAAAAGGGCTTATAGTTTTAAAGGCTTTGCTAGAAACCTGAACGACATGAAACCTGGGTCAATAAGAAGCTCAAAGTAGAATAGAAGGATAGTAACCAACAAATGGTTTTGTTTCCATTGATAGGAACAAAAGAGGATTGGGTAGTCGTACTTGAAAAGAACGGAGAAAAGAAGAAAGCTATGAGTCAATAGAAGGGAATGTGGAGACCGTGGAACCCCATGAAAGCAAATATCGAAATATGGTTGAGAACAAAAGAGCTAGAGTTTTCCCAGAAAGATAATAGAAACCCTAGAATAACACCCCGCAAATATCTGGACAAATATGTGTTTACTGATTTACACGAAGTCGTTTTTCTGTGATTTTCCACACTTATTGCAGTAGTGGATACTAAGGTTGAAAGATAACCATGCAACGAACCAGATCTGACAGCCAAATTGGAACCTAGTAGAGGTTGATCAATTACAATAGGTGAATAACAAGTTCACTTGCACAGTAGACTTTTGGCTTGACAATATTGTTGTAGGGTTTATAACAGAGTTTGCAGTCGACACAACAAAGTCATACAACGCAACTAAGCAAGAGTTTCTATGAGGACCCAGAGGGAGATATATCCAATCACTATATACTTCTATTAATATACTTCTATATAACAAAGGTGTAATGACAATGGAGTCAGACAGATAAAAAACCCTGCGTGCATGGTGGAAGGAGGGAAGAACTGACAAGAAAAAGAGGAATGGAAGGAAGAAAGGATAAGGGAAAGTAGGAGGAACCCTTGACCAATCATGATGGATGACAACCAAATCCCATGGATCTTAGAGAAAATTGGGAAGATGCATAGTAGATTACCCTACCGATATAAAGTGAATACCAAGAAGAGAGCTATAGCCACGAGGGAAGCCTTGGCAAGTGATGCAGAAGAGGTAGAGGATCTCTAGGCTGTGGAGTAGATTGAGGAAATCCTGTGCACAACATATGAGAGAAAAATAAGAGGTCCAATAATGGGGAGAGAAGGAAACCATCCTATCCATATTAATGTCAGTGTGGAACCCATAAACCCATGTGTGACTAATACAACAAATATAACACAACCATTTAGACAATCGAAGTTCAGAAGCAAACAGAGAGAAGGAAGTGCATCTATACAAGGAACACCAATGGGAGGAGAAAGTTTAGGTAGCACTAGTCAGGTATCTACACTGCGCAGAGGAGGTAGTAGTTCCACATTTAGGATGGTAGGACACGATCCCACCATTAGGTTACCAGAATTTCGAGGAGACGCGATGGAAGACCCCGAGAAGCATTTGTTCATTTGTGCAAAGATATGGGAAGAAAAATGTATCACTGATGAAGACACTAAACTTTTGCATCTAGCCATTATGCAAAGAGACCGCGCACTAGACTGGTATATGAGTCTCGATGCAAACAATTCCCCAAGGATGACAAGGACACTGACAAAAATTAAGAAGTTACTGATTAATGAGTTTCAGAAGCTGAGCTTAGAGGATCAGTACATGAACGAGATGATCAAAATAAGACAGAAACCAGGAGAGTCTGTATGGGACATCGATCAAATATTCAAGTGAATGAAGGGAAAATTGAAATATGTCATGACCGAGACGTAGCATAGACACATTTTTGTCAATTCACTGCTACCACACTTAAAATACCCCTTACAACAATAGCAATTTTAGACGCAAGCAGAGGCTCTGTAGGTAGCCTTACAACTGGAAGAGAACCAATATCAACAAACAGATCCAACTATCGAGGAATTGAAAGAGGATTTAAAGAATCTAACATTTCAGTTGAACCAGAATAAGAACAAGGACAAATGAGAAGTCATTTGGTGTACCATGTGTAGGACAAAAGGACACCATAAGAATGAATGCCCAACATTTGTGTAGTATATGGTAGCAGGAATGTTGAATCCATTACCAGTGGGAGGACTATGGTGTGAAATCCATAAGAAGTCGGATCACGACCCTTATCACTGCATGATGTTGCATAAATACCAGACAATCCTAAAGAGATCATATTTCACCCTTTGCAAGTCAGTGGGCCACGATGACAAAGACTGTAGGACTATGAAGCTGATGTGAGAAAGAACATCAGATGCCTACAAGGTACAAGCCAAAATGATGACTGGGCAAGCAATGCCACAGTTTAATCCAGTCTCAACTCCATGCAACACTGTACAACAACCCTATAACAATGCGCATTCGTAGTACAAAACAACACAACCTCAGTACAATACCGTGTAGTATAATTAGACATCGTAGTATAATGCAACGAGGGTAGATCAAACAAGCTATAGAGGTGGAGGACAAGCCCGAGGAGGTTTTGGGTGAGGTAGAGGACTAGTGGTTTGTCACAATTGTCAATAACCGGGACATCATGCAAGATAATTTCCACTACCACCAACAACATGTATGTATTGTCGCGCATCAGACCATGATACAGAGGAATGTACGACATTGTTGGTCAAAATTCAGGAAAAAAGGAACCAGAACAATCAAAATGTTCAATGGATTTCAGTCGAAGCAAGGGATGATGCTGTAAATTCAATATAGTTACTCACGGAGGAGCAAAAATAAGAAGTGACGCAACCCGACGAGAATCAAAACAAAATCAGTGGGTGAAGAAGAACACTGAACCAAAGAAGCAGTTCAACGCATAGAAGGAGAAGGAGATATTCAAGCAAGAAAGACAAGAATTTCAAAAGGAATTTATGTTGTCAACTTCAACTGCGCAGAAAAAGAAAGAATTACCAAAATATGAGATGCCGCCATTGTTGGATCATACCAATGAAATGCAGTCCACGGGACAAGTAAGTACAATCAAAGGATTTTTACAATCATGCGTAAAAGTATTAAGTGATCCTTCGTCTGTAAAAATATTGCAAAATATATTAGAGAAATGTAGCACTGAGACGGAAGGAAAGATAGAACCCAAAAAAGTTAATCACCTACATACCAGAAGAAGAACAAGTAGGAAATTTAGACTGAATGCTAACATAGGAAATTTCAACATGGGAGACATTATACTGGATTTAGGATCTAAAGTGAATGTATTACCAAAGAAGACATGGCAATGTATGGGAGAGCCTACATTAGGATACTCACCGGTTCAATTGAAATTAGCAAACCAATATAGAGTTCTACCAATCGGTAGACTAAAAGGAGTGACAATAGATCTGGATAGAGTATGCACCAAAGAAGATTTTGAAGTCATTGAAATAGTAGACGGTACAACACCTTACCCAACATTGCTTGGTCTAGATTTGGAATTTGACAACCAGGCCATAATTAACTTGAAAACAAGGAAAATGACGTTTGAGTCAAGAGAATACAAGGTCATTGTGCCATTAGACCCATCAAAAGGGGAGAGGTTTGTAGAACCTACTTGCCTAGACTTAGAGGAAATTAGCCAATGGTACAAAACAACTGTGCGCAATGAGGATTACATAAACTCAATTATAGATGGGGTACTCAGTTGGCGAAGCATTACATCATGTGTAACAGATTCAAACACCGGTTTAGAAAACTGGCAGTAGAGGCTACACAAAGTCTCCATGAGGAGATGTGCAAGAATAGACCGTGTAGTGAGATGGGTAGGCACAAAAATCAGAGAACCACCTAGTTTACACAAAATCAATGACTTGGAAACATTCCTAATGGAGTACAAAGATGCAGTGTTAGAAAATTAGAGACTACTAACACTCGATTTAGCACTAAATGCCACACCCGCAAGATGGTGGGGCGTACACAAGGAAACCATCACAGACTGGTACCAATGTAAACGATTACTGCGCATAAGGTTTAGCGCAGAATAGAAAAACAACAAACAATAGAGGTATAATGGAAAAGGGGCACCAGCTGACCACTTGGATAAGTGCCAAATGCTGTGGAAATTGACACCCCTAGAGGAATGGCCTCATCATTTCATACACACTCTGGAAGGCATGCCAGCAAATTGGTACACAGATCAAGAACTGCACAAAGGAACTACAACCTGGATAACATTGCAACTGAATTTTACAGTTACTTTTTCATTTGAGCATGAAAACCCCAACATAGATGCAGCTCTGAAGAAAATTTGAGGCATAATATTCATTATGGAACCTGAAGTTGAGCGCATCACAGAAGAACAACAGCGGAATAAATAGACGGTTAAGGAACTGTTGTCATGTTACCATGTGTAAGAGGAGGCACCAGAGGAAGACGACCCATGCAATATTCAGATTGAAGAAGCAGAAGGCGAAAGAGAGGTAGAGGGCCCAACCATAGAGTCATAAGTAATTGCCGCGTCGATCAAGGTAAGGAAAGTTAACATTGGGACACCAGAAAATCCCAAGATGTCTAGCATTGGCAATTAATGGGATGAGAAGACCGTAGAAATTATAACAGAGTTGTTGCGTGAATATAGTGACTTGTTTCCTACAACCTTTACAAAGATGAAGGGTATAGACAGAGAGTTAGGCGAAATGAAGATACCACTCAGATGGGAAGTGAGACCCATTAGACAATGACCATATAGATTGAACCCTATATATAAGTAGAAAGTTAAAGATGACATCGACAAGATGATTGAAGCTAGCATCATAGAACTAGTTGAAGAATCCGAATTGATAAGCCCAATGGTAGTCCAAGACAAGAAACAGAGAGGAATAAGGATATGCGTCGACTTGAGGAAGTTGAAAGATGCATGCCTACACAACTCGTTCCTTACATCGTTTACAGATGAAGTGTTAGAGAATGTAGGAGGACATGAAGCCTACTCATTCACAGATGGATTCTCAGGCTACCACTAGATTAAGATAGCATAGGAGGATAGGTATAAGACTACATTTGCGATGGAATGGGGATATTACTAGTACACAGTCATGCCAATTGGACTTAAGAATGCACCAACAATATTCTCTAGAGTAGTCATTGTTGCATTTAAGGAATTCATCCATCAATTTCTTGAAGTATACCTGGCTGATTGGACAGTCTATAGTTTTTTGAAAAACCATGTTGAAGTCTTTTGCCTAAGGTTAGGAAGATGTAGACAATGCCAGATATCACTAAACATCAAGAAATGCATATTTGGAACACCATTTGGGATATTATCGGGACACATAGTATGTAAAAAAGGCTTATTAGTATATCCAACAAAGATTGCAGTGATTTTTAACTTACCAGCACCAAAGACAGTCTTCCATCTTAGAGCGACATTGGGACACATAGGTTACTACAGGAAATTTATCAAAGGGTACGCACAGATCACTGCACCAATGGAAAAGTTGTTAAGAAAGGACACCAAGTTTCAGTGGAACGATGAGGGTCAACACGGTCTGGATACCTTGAAGGAAAAGATGGTCACCATGCTGATATTAGTATTTCCAGACTGGGAGAAGACATTCCATGTGCATGTAGATGCATCATCCATAGCACTGGGAGCTATCTTGGTGCAACCAGGAGTGAGAGACATGGAGCGCCTGATAGCATTTGTGAGAAGGGAGTTATCCAAATCAGAATAGAACTATAACACAACAAAAAGAGAAGGCCTAGCCATGGTCTACACACTTTAGAAGTTTAGGCATTACTTATTGGGGAAACACTTTAAGATGTTCATGGATCACTCAGCCTTGAAATACCTAGTCAACAAGCTAGTGTTGGGGGGGAGAATCTATCGATGGCTACTATTATTTCAAGAATTCGAATTTGAAGTAATAGTTAAGCCAGGAAAACTCAACACACAACCCAATCACTTATCAAGGGTCACAAATGGAGAAGAACCTACGAATTTGGAAGACAAATTTCCAAATGCATAGTTATTCTCAGTACAGATTGTTGATGAATACTTCACAGACATCGTCCAATACTTGAGTACAACCATTGCACCACAAGAATACAACACCATGCAAAAGAAAAACTTGGTAGTCCACAGCGCCAACTATCAATTGATCGCATGACACTTATACAAAATGGGCGCAGATAGCATTTTGCGAAGATATGTGCTAGAGAACAAAAGACCAAGAGTCTTAGCAGAATCCCATGAGGGAATAACAGGAGGGAATTATGAATGTAAAGTTACCATGCAAAAGGTATGATGCGCAGGACTTTGGTGGCCAACAATTCACAAAGACTTGAAGGAGTACTGCCAAAGATGTGATGTCTGTCAAAGGGTAGGCAAACCCAATAGAAGGGACGAGATGACATTACGACCACAAGTAACATTACAGGTATTAGATAAGTGGGAAATAGACTTTTTGGGACCAATTAACCCACCAGCGAAAAGAATAGGAGTAAGGTACATTATCACCGTGACATAATACTTAACAAGACAGGCAGAAGCCGCACCAGTCAAGGATTGCAGTGCAAAAACAACAACACATTTCTTATTCGAAC
Source organism: Picea glauca (assembly GCA_000966675.3). Lineage (NCBI taxonomy): Eukaryota > Viridiplantae > Streptophyta > Pinopsida > Pinales > Pinaceae > Picea > Picea glauca. The sequence goes on from JZKD02S1704151.1 coordinate 1,219,144, forward strand.
AAGTAATTACTAGATTTGGGTGTCCAAGAGTTTTGATGAGAGACCAAGGCACGCACTTCGTAAACAACACCATCCGCGCAATGACTGAAGAGTTCAAAGTGAATCACCAGAAGAGCACACCATATCACCTGCAGGCAAATGACACAGTGGAAGCTTTCAACAAAATCCTGGAGAATGCATTGACAAAGATCTGTAATGTCAACAGAGATGAATGGGACCTAAAGGTACCAGCAGAATTATGGGCATACAAGACTACGTGCAAAAATTTGACAGGTCACATGCCATTTAGGCTAGTTTATGTCCAAGAAGCAGTAGTGCCGCTAGAATTTTTCTTACCTAGCTTGCGTATAGCAGCTATCACACAAATGATAGAATGAGGCATAGTAGAGGAGAGACTGAATCAGTTACTAACCATGGAAGAAGACCGAATCTTGGTAGGATTCCACCAATAAGTGTAGAAAGCAAGAGAAAAATCTTGGCATGATAGACACATCAAGAAGAAAACATTTAAGGATGGAGACCTAGTATTGATGTATAACAATAAATCATTTCAGCACCCAGGAAAGATTAGAATGCATTGGTTAGGACCATAAGAAGTAAAATATGTAACAAACTGAGGAGCTATACAGCTAAGAGATTTAGTAGGCACAGAACTCAGAGAAATGATCAATGGGAGCTGACTGAAGCTGTACAAGGATAGTCGCCCCTCAACTGCACAATAAAAAAATAAAATATAAAAATAAAATCAGAAAAAAGAACAAAAAGGAAATAAAACAAAAGAGCATGCAATGCGCCAGAGGAAGAAAAATCCGTATGAATATAGAAACACCAACAAGACAAAATCAAGGACAACGACTATACACAAAGGGAAATAATCAGGAAAAGGAAACTTAGCAAAAGCATAATGACATGACAACACTAGGCAGAATTAAAACACGACAAGCACTGATGGGACATCACATTAATCGTGCCAAATGGAGACGACAAATAAAGAGGAAAGGCAAGTACAAAACCACCAGAGATGCATTGAATCCATAGTTATGGTGCATTAAACCCATAGGGAAGGAAGCATCCTTGACAAGCTTCATGGCAAGCCAATACAACACACGAGCATAGGAGCAACTAGTCTATTCATGAAAGGAGAACAGAGAGAGAGAAATAACAGCCAGAATGAATAGAGAGAGACTACAGAAAGCACAGAAGCTATTCGAACCCAGTGGACATTTGAAATTCACCACCAAAGCCAGCAGAAGCAAGCTAGACAACCAGACTGACCAGGGTTCAAACTAGGTCATGAGGACCATTGGATGAAAACGAGCAGCAACTGTCGGAGATCATCGATATCGATGAAATCCCATCCCCAGCGATGATACCATTGATCCCTACACCGATATTGGAAGAGCTTCAGTAGCCACAAGTAGAAACTAGGGAAGAGGACACATCAACAACGGAACAAGAGCCTCAGAATGAAGAAGTAGAAACCTAATAGGAAGGACAACCAGGAAGCACTGAAGTAGCCGTAGAAGTTAATGGAACGACACAGAATCTGGAAGCAATGGTGCAATTAGGCAAAGCACAAATACCCCTCGCAAATCAACCAATAGAGGAGACTGGTGAAATTGTCGTGGATTTGGAAAAATGGCTTACAAAGGAGAAACCAGAAGCTATTAGAACCTCTAGCCAACTACCGTCATAAGAGGATAGAGTAGAGATACCGAGCTCACCTCGTAGGAAACCTGTAGCTTAAATTGTTCTACCACGCATACCAGATGGAGTACAGGTAGAACCATAGCTACTGGGTCACGTAGGGAAGCTCAAGTATTACGACCATGACGTCTTATATGAAACCAAGTTCCCAGAACTTGCGGAGAGGGCCTTCATGTAGAACATTGTTGTAAACCAACTTGGAGAGACGATCATCCAGCTGCACCAGTGGGAAACTGGGTTGGACAGAACAAGAATCTTAGGCATGATGAAGTTACCACACTTTGGAAGAGGCCAGTATGTGACAACATGCGTCAAGCAGCTGTTATCAGTCACTCATGGTGGGGATATATGGTTGGATAGACCCATCCCCATAAATTTTGATCTTATTGCACAGATAACAGGATTACCAATTCAGGGTATGGATCTCACGTTGATTCTAGACGACAAGTCCAAGGAGAAAGCCTTGGCAGAAGAAATGAAGAAGAAATATGGCACTTCCAGGGGAACAAGAGGCATTATGATTAAATGTATCAACAATTAAGCCACACAATTGGGTGCAAATATCTTATCTTGCAAGTTGCTGAGAAAATGCTGCAAAGACAAAGTACCAGTAGAAGTTATTGTAGCTGCAACTCAGTGCGCAGAAGGCACCTTTATGAGTTGGTCGCCATACTTGTTGAAATCATTTCAAGAGGACTGTAGAGATGCACAAGACCTAGGGATAGAGTTCCATTATTCGTGGCTGATTACCTTAATAGAACTTATGGGATGGCAAGAACACGGGTATGTAACCTTATGCACCAGACCACAGCCAGCAGGAGCGAGGTATCAATTGTTGAAATATGGGGTGAATTCTAGGAACAAGAGGGAGAATGGAATTGTATTTGAAGCATACCTATGAGACATACAAGAAGCTATCAACCAATCATAGAGAATAACACCAAAGGCTGTCGTACGATATGCGAACATCGCCAACTTCTGGGCTACATGACAAACCATGTGGATACAACCAAGGCTGGACCTAGATAAACAGTGGCTACCGATGCACTACTACATCATAGAGGGTGATATCGATATGGTCATTAGCGAATGGCCTGACGAATGTAGGATCCCAACTAGGAACAAGGAAGTGTCGGAACGGACAACAGAGGAAGAGGCAGAGAAGGGAGAAACGTAGCCTCTAGAAATCCAAGTACCCAAGAAACCTAGAATGGGCCAAGGCAAGCCAACTTAGGCAGATGAAGGATCAAAGAATATAGGAACCCGAAAGGGGAATAAAACAACTACACAATCTACCAATGGACAATAGAAATAGGTTGAGGGAGCACAAGAGGCCACCCCAAACCCCATCACACAGGAACCAGGGGGAACTGAGATATCAGTCGTGCAAGAAGGAGGCATGCGCAAGAAATTGAAGGCACAACGCGCATCACCAGACTATACCATTACAAAATATGATGCGAAGATGATAGCTCGAACAGTCCAGGATTTCCTATCAAAGGACTTCGACCATGCAACACATCACAGAGATAGACTACAAAAAGAGATGGAAAAAATGGGATAGTTTCTCAAGAAATTCGGGGAATTACAAATAGAAAACAACAACAAGGGTATAGAGCCATCAACACCTTGGACAGAAGAAAGAGTGCAAGAAACAGAACAAGGGCCAACTACAAGGATACTTTATCCATACGTAACATTCTATATCCAACCCAACATGTTGTGCATGGATGAGAGTGTGGGGTAGATACCATTGAAAGATCTAAGCCAGATCCAACTTGTATTATCAAGGATATGAACAGGGGAACTACACAAGTTGCAAGTGATCGTAAACCATGAGGTACAATTGCGTGCATGAAGAGACTTAATCGAGGTAAAGAAAGAAACAAAGAAATAGGAAGAGCTAGAACTAGTCTATGAGAAGGATGAATCTGAGATTGAGGAGGAAAGGGAGAACATAAGGGGATTAGAGAAGAAGGTCATAGGAACTTATGATAATATTCCACAGGCCGAGCAGAGTGAATAAATTACAGCAACCAAAAAGATTGATCGAATTGCACAGACAATCGATCAATACCAGAAGGAGATCGGGAATCTCTGAGAGAAGATAATACCAACTAATCCACCAACAGTGAGGGAGAAGAGGAAGTAGGAAGCAACAACGCAACTGGAGGATATAGAGCAGAAGAGTAGCACAACAAATCAATTGATCGATAAATCAACGCAACTTTGGACAAGGCTGGAGGAGGATCCATGGGTTCAACACTGGGACAAGGAAGAGGAAAGGACCAATGCAACAATCTAGGAACTCAAACAGAGGAATAAAACTATACCAATCCTAGAACATGTCAAAAGGATGCAAGAGATCAAGAAAATATAAGAAGAACTTATCATTGCACCAGTGCAAAAACATGAGCACGGGGCTCAAATAGAGCCATTGCAGGAATGGGTAGCAGAAGTAATCGCATAGGCAGAAAGAGATAAAACACAGATAGCACATACCCAGGCAAAATGTGCAGAATTAATCAACAATGAAGTTGCATTTTAGGTGGTGGACACCATCAAGGAGAAGACAACAAATGCATTAACAAAAGCAGCAGAGCTTGAGGAGAAGGTCCAGACGATCACCAAGGAGATTGAGGAAGCTCAGAAGGATTAGGTGACTCGGGACGAGTCACATGTCAGTGTTAGGGGCCTGTTGGCACCAGGCCAAAGTGGAAAGGAAGCATGCACAAGAAAAATGACAGCTGGAAGAGTGATCGTGGGAAAGAAAGAGTGCAAGGAAGGTGACAGCTGGAAGGAAGCACAACACACGTGCATGCAATAAGAAGACGACAGATGGAAGGAGGCACAACACACATGCATGGAAGGAATACCTAATGACAGTAGGGTTAGGGTTTTTGTAAATGGTTGAAGAGCCCAAAATGTATAAAATATTGATATGGAGGTATTATAGTGGTTGTTGTTGGTCATTTCATTGAGATAGTCGAGTTGACAATTATAGGTGATTGATTTTTCATTGTTATGTAAGGTTTTACTATAAGGACTATTTTGTAAGCTGTTGAGCTAAGAGGAGAGTGAGAGGGTATATATTGAGGATTAGAGCATAGGCCAAGGAGCCTAGTGTGATCTAGTTCGCCTCACATAGATCTTACCAATTGGTAGAGGATTGTAAAGCACGCGACGTTGCAGATGAAGAAATACCTTAATAAAGAAGCGAAGAGCCAAATCTTTGTGGACATATCCTAGGAGGGGTGAACCATGGTAATCTCTTTGTAATGTGTTAAATGCATGCATATGTTTATCATCTTGTCATTAGTTAAATGTTGTGTTGAATGAATGGATGAGTAATATATTGCTTGGTTAAATGTTGTCGTGAGATTGAGGAAATAAGTTGTAAAGATTACTATATAATCATAAATAACATTAGGTTGCACTCATAATGGATAATAGATGGTTCAATGGTTAATCGCTCATATCCCCTACTCAATCCTAGGCTATAAATGCTTGAGTCTTACAACCACCCATTAAAGCTATCCCAAGTGAGACTATGCAGTGTACTTTGTGTGTTGTGTTGCCTTCTGGTTTACCAGAAGGGCCAATAGTTTTAGAGGCTTTGTTGGAAACCTGAATGACTTGAACCCCGGGTCAATAAGAATCTCAGAGTAGAATAGAAGGATAGTAACCAACAATATCAAACAAAAATATCTATTAAGAAGACAAAACGAAGTTTATCAGGATTCAAATAAATGTTTCTAGTTAAAGAAGAAACATAACTGGATGAAAAATGATAAAGGAAGCAATATGTGATCAATATGGACTTACTATGATGGTATATCTCGCTTCATTTGCTTGTTGCGGTTTGATTACTGGTCATAACTTCTTTTTCTAGAATTTCAGAGATCTTGGCAATTGAGTTGTTTAACGATTCTTGAATATAATCCCTTAATGGGGCAACGGTTACTTCTTGTTTTACTTTAATGTCAAACAACTCTTTTTCAATTTCTCTAAAATCAATAGATAATTTTTGCAATCTATTTTCAATATCCTCATTTTTTTGTGTGTACTTGATAATCCAACTGTCAATATCATCATGTGTGAATTCAATCATAGTATCAAACTTTTTACTTGATGCCCTTTTCAGTTCTTCAACATGTCCTTCAAAATGTTGGCTAGTTATGAGCATTGAATTTGAGAGATACTTAGTGTCTAGGACTTCAATAATGGTTCCAACAATATCTAAATCAAGATTTTTTTAGTATGCTTCCATTTTCCTTCTTGACAAATCAATTAATTGTGTTGACAGTCCCTTTAATACGTTATTTCTTTCAATCCAACATGATTTTAGTTGTTTGATGCAGCTCAGAGAATGTACATTTTCTTTCTTTCTCAACTGCTTTGTCATTGTAGAAACATTCATTGCAAACATCACAACTCCATATTTGTAAAACCCTTCATAATTTTTCAAATATGAATTCAAGTATTCCCTGATATTCTAGATTCTCAACACGAGAGAGGCAAAATGTTTTGCCATATCCCAGAGCTCTAAAATTAATGACATTATTTTCTTAATATTCTCTTTGACAAAATTTCAAGTAGCAATAATCAAATTTGATATTCCCTTGACTGTAGCACTTGACTATGGGATTTCTTGAAAACTTTTCTTGGGACAAATCATGGCAACATGGGAAGAAACAATAGGTGGAGGCATGAGAGTTGCTTCCAATTCTTTAATTTTTTCTTTCAACTGAACATTTTATTCCTCCATATTGGCGATGGAAACATCCAATGCCTCTCCTGTAACTTTATGAATGGAAGACAATCTATTAGGAAACATATTTCATGTATCAATGGTGGACCGTAGTTTCCCACTTTTATTCTTCGCATTTCTTTCAAAAACCTTTTTTTTAGACTCTCTATCAAAAGAGGCATTTTTCACAACTAAAGTTTCTTCATCGGAAAATGTCTCCTCCAGGACTATAAGTGCAGAATTTTGTTGTACATTTCCTCTGATAGGTAATTATACATATGGGAAGGTGATATTTTCAATATCAACATCTAAGTCCATGTTATCCAATAATAAATTATTTTTTGGGCGTGTGTTTCTCCTCCCTCTTGCTATGAGTTAGCCATTTTTCTTTTAATTTTTAACTTGTGGGTGTTCTCCAAATTCCCCTGAGGAGGGTTTCTTTCTTCATCATCCCCTAAATTATTACTCAGTATTTTTCTTGACTATGATGTCATGCGCTGAAGATTTGTCTTTGGTAAAACACTCATTCATGAAATATATGGTGACTGAGTGTTCTTCTCATTTGAAGTATTACCTCTTTCCTTATGATGTTTTGTTGTACTTATGGCAGTTTCTAAATCACCAGATTCTCTGTCAGCTTCTTGATTATTAGGGTTATGGCTATCATTCTCATATTCTCTGCTTAGAACTGAATTTATAAGTGCAGGACTAAGTCCAACTGAAATCGAAAAAGGTAGCATACTCATCAATCTTGGAAATTCCTCTGAGAATAATTTCACTGACTTTCCATGGAAGAGGTATAAATTTATTTTTATTTTTCTCAAAAAATGTGTGAAACCATAATTTACATTTTCTGGCTATTTCAATAATGAACAACTTATCAGATATATAATACGACATGAAGATGGGTTTTTTTTTAGAACAGAAAACCATGATGATATTGTAGTCCTCCATTTTTTCTAGAATTCCTTTCCCTTTTAGAAACGCTGATGCTTCCAATGAGATTCAGGAAGTGTCTTCACCAAATACTATTTTTTTTTAACTTAGACACATAATCATTGTATACTTCATAGAAGTCATGGCTGGCCCTTTGTCTCCATAAATCTTGATACCGCATAGTCACGGGGTCCACCTTTACTCTAACCCTTATGGAAACATTTAAACCCTCACAAGTATGGAAATATGTAATAGAAAATAACAAATAAGATGACATATAAAAATTATTCTAAGTTTTTAAATATTTCAACTGTGCATTAATCTCATTTGAAATAATATTTCTGAGTCGAAGATTTCATTTTCGTGAACTGTGAAATGTAGTATATATAATGCCAATCGATGAATGGTTTACGTAGAATCTTGACCAACAATTTGAGTAAATAACCAAGAAATTTATTTATAAGGATTCTTTAAATAACTTACTTGAATTCTAGATATATCTTCTGGCATTGATGCAGGGTTATGCAAATATTCTTGAAGAAGTTTGATTCCATTATTTTTGCTTTTTAGAAAATTTATAGGTTCCTCCCATTTGTAAACCATGTTCAGCTATGGTAATTTCAACATCTCCCTAAATATCGATATAAACATCATTAATTACTAAACATTTAAAAAATGAATTTAGTATTTAAGTCCATAAATATAACATTAAATGTGACTTCAAGAAATGTGAAGGAAAGGACATGTAACAATGGAGAGTCTAAGTGAACGATCAGAATGGAAGGTAGGGTCTGCATGTTCAAAAGTCCACAAGTCCGAAAGTCTGAATGGATGAAATGAATAAGTGTTGGGATACATCAGGCATACTAAAGGATGAGTGGAAGTATAACATGTAGGTCTGCGAGTTCGAAAGTCTGAAAAGTCCATGATAAAAAATAAACTAAGTGTTAGGCAGACTGATATAGAGGTAAATAAAGCATAATACAAGTCTGAAAGTCTGCATGTCTGAGATTCCGCAAACATAGTGAAAATGGCTAAGTGTGATAATATTGTTACAACAAAGACATGGAAAAGGAGGGGAATATGAGAGATTGGGGAAGGGGAAAATATAGAAGGGGAGTAGAAGAGGTAAGAAAAGAAACGAGACAAATAGAACTAAAGGGGAAGCACAAAAGGGGTTCAACAAATTGCTCCAACTTTGGGATGATAACCCCCTGTGGGTTGTCAAGAAACCAAAATCTCATGACCAAATGTTTTATCCTTTGAAAAATGGAGTCAAGACAATGAGGATGTACAAAATAAAATGAAAAAGCTATGTACAAAGAAAAAATAATGTCTTAAGAGAAAAAACTTTTCAGATGTTGTCTGTTGACATGAAACATCAATATATTTCCCTTCCTATCTTTAAGCATGTATGAATTAAAACCCAAAATTTTCTCAATGAGGTAAGGCCCAATCCAAAGTGCTTCAAATTTAGTATTCAATGTCGGCTTTTCTTTTTGTTTGTTCCAAAGTAATAATAATTCACCCTATTCAAAGTTCTTGATTGTTGCACTTTGATCAAATTATTTCTTAACATTATTTTTCCTTTGTGATATTTTATGCAAAGCCTCCCTTCTTTCTTCTTCTAATTTCAATAATTGATTCAATCTCTTCTACAAAGGGGGAATATCTTCAATGCCTTCTATGTTGACTACATAAGTCAAGGCATTCAATTCAAAGTTGGTTGGAATTTTTACTTCTTTTACATAAACCAACATGTAAGGAGACAACCTAGTACTATCTTTCAGAGTCATTCTTCTTTCCCACAAAGCATCTGTCAACTTCAAGTGCCAATGTTTCTAATTTCGATCGATAGTTTTCTTTAGGATTTGAATAAACATATTATTTGTAGATTCAGCAAGGCCATTCCCCTGTGGATAGTAATTTGATGATTGTCCCATCACAATGCCATATTCTCTGCAAATTTTGTGAAATTTGATCCAATGAAAATTGAGCCATTGTTTGTAATGAGTTTTTATGGAACACCAAATCTTGACAAGATATTATCCTTGAGAAATTTAATCAATTCTTCAGAGTCAACATTTTTCAATGCTATTTCTTCCTGCCATTTTGTGAAATAGTTTGTAGAAGTAAGAATATATATATTCCCCTTACTTGATTTTGGATTTATCGGGCCAATGACGTCCAATCCCCATGGTGTGAATGGTTGTTCTACTGATATGGGTTGCAAAGACATTGCAAGCCTCTTCATTTTACCTTAAAATTGTTGATATGGGATGTATTTTCTTACCATCGCATATGAATCCTTGAAATTTGATGGCCAATAATATATGACGCTTATTATTTTAAGTGTTGTGACAATAGGTGCAAAATGTCCTCCACATATGCATTCATGAAATTCTTGTATTAGTTCTTGAGCTCTCTTTTCATCAACACACCTCAAAAACATGCCATCATAGTTCCTTCTGAATAATATTTCATCAATCAAGACATATTGATTTGACTTCATCTTTAAATCCCTTCTTTCCTTTGGAGTCATGATAATGGGAAATTGTTGAGATTTTAAATAAAATAGAATGTCTTTGTACCGCTCTGAATCAGATATAGGCTTTCCAATTGAAACCAAAATCACTCCATTCAGGGCATCACTGTCCACAATGATCTTGTACAATCCTTTCCCTTTGACTACTTTCATATGCTTGATTTCAATGTCATATTCTTGAATTTTATCCAACCAATTTGCCCATTTCTATTCTCTTAATTGTTGGATCAAAAGCATCTTTATTGGAGAGGATGGAACATATTCTATGACATGAGAATTTAAAATGTAGGTCCAAAAATGTGCTACTGCTTTTATGAGAAACAAGGCTTACTTCTCCAATTCTGAGTAACTTAATTCATAGTCATGGAGGGTCTTACTCAGAAAGTTGATTGATAACTCTTCACCTTTATCATTTATTTGAGTAAGGACTGGTGCTACAATGATTTTTATGGAAAATGAATACATAATAAAGTCTCTTTGAAAATCTGGACTGATGAGCATCTATGTTGTAGTAATTTCCTTTTTAATGTTATTAAGGGCATCCTGTGTATCCCAAGTCCACTCGAACCTTTGATATTTATTTAACAACATATTAATCAGTTTACTATGCTCACATAATTAGGAACAAATCTCCGCACAAAATTTATCTTGCCAAAAAATGACTGGACTCCTTTCTTAGAAGATGGAGGATTGAGTTCATTGATAGCTTTCACTCTTTCTGGGTCAATATACATTCCTTATTTACATATAATATGCCGCAACAACTTTCCCTTAGTTACAACGAACACACATTTCTTTGGATTCAAAGAAACACCATACAATCTACATATTTCAAACAATTGTCTCAGATGATGAATATTTTCATATCTTGTCTTTGAATAGACAGTTAGGTCATCCTGGCAATCCACCATGAATTTTCCTATAAAACCTTGAAATGAATGGTCCATATCCGTTTGGAAAGTGTCTCTATCATTTTTCAAAACAAATGGCATCTGAGCATACACATACATCTCCCATGGTGTTATGAAATCCATCTTAGGCTTGTCTTCCTCTGCAACTAAAACTTGGTTGTATCCAAAAAAGTCATGTAACATGGACATACAAGTAGATCTCGTGACTTGTTGAAGAAGGAATTCCATGTTAGGCAGAGGATAATTATATTTTACACTTGACTTGTTGAGATCTCTAAAATCCACACACATCCAAATCTCCCCGATATTCTTCCTCAGAACCACTGGATTTGAAAGCCATTCAGAATGTCTGATGGGAAATATTATTCCAACTTTCTTGAATTTTTCCAACTCATTTTTCACCAATGATTTTAATTTGGGATTCATCGTCCTTATTCTCTTAAAGGGATTTGTTCCTTCTCTTAATGGAATAATATGTTGAAATATCAGTTTATCATAGGCTTTTAGGTCATCATAACTCCAAGAAAAAACATCAAAAAACCCTTTGAAAAGGGAAATATATTGATCAAGTTCTTCAAATGTACATTCAACTCCCAAGTTTATGTACTTTGGGAACTATTGGTCCCAATATTAACTTTCTTCATCTCTTGCACTTTTTTGACTGATACTTCTTCAGTGAGACTTTTTGTATGATCGTCTCTTGTGAAAAGAGATTCAAATTGAACACAATTATTTTGGACCAGTCGTAACGTCTTATGTTGGAATTTCAGAGATCTTGGAAATTGAGTTGTTTAACCATTCTTGAATACAATCCCTTAATGGGGAAACAATTACTTCTTGTTTTAATTTAATGTCAACCAACTCTTTTTCAATTTCTCTAAAATCAATACATAAATTTTGTGATGTATTTTCAATATCCTCATTTTTATTTGTGTACTCGACAAGCCAACTATCAATATCATCATGTGTGAATTCAATCACAGTATTGAACTTTTCAGCTGATGCCCTTTTTAGTTCTTCAACTTGTCCTTTGAAATGTTGTCGAGTCATGAGTATTGAATTTGAGAGATACTTAGGGTCTGAGACTTCAACAGTGGTTCGAACAATATCTACATCAAGAATGTTTGGGTATGCTTCCATTTTCCTTCTTGATAAATCAGTTAATTGTGTTGGTAGTCCCTTTAATATGTTAATTCTTTCAATCCAACAGTATTTTAGTTGTTTGATGTGGCTAGGAGAAGGTAGATTTTCTTGCTTTCTCAACTACTTTGTCATTGTTGAAACCTTCGTTGAAAACATCACAACTCTATCGGTGTAAAAACCTTCATCATTTTTCAAATCTGAATTCAAGTATTCCCTGATATTCTGGAATCTCAAACCGAGAAAGGCAAAACTTTTTTCCATATCCCGCATCTCTAAAATTAATGACATTCTTTTCTTAATATTCTATTTTACAAAATGTCGAGTATCAATAATCAAATTTTATATTCCCTTGAATCTAGCACTTGATTCTGGGATTTCTTGAAAACTTTTCTTGGGAGGAATCATGGCAACATGGGAAGCCAGAATAGATGGAGGCATGAGAGTTGCTTCCAATTCTTTAATTTTTTCTTTCGACTGAGCATTTTCGTCCTCCATAATTGCAATTGAAACATCGAGTGCCTCTCCTGTAACTTTATGAATGGAGGACAATCTATAAGGAAACATGTTTCGTGTATTAGTGGTGGACTACACTTTCCCACTTTTACTCTTCGCAGTTCTTTCAGAAACCAATTTTTTAGACTCTCTAACAAAACAGGACTTTTGCATGGAAAACGTTTCTTCATCAGAAAATGTCTCCTCCTGCACTATGAGTGCAAACGTTTTATGTACATTTCCTATGGCATGTACTTATACATCTGGGAAGGTGCTATTTTCAATATCCACATCCAAGTTCATGTTATCCAATAATAAATCATTTTTTGGTGCGTGTGTTTCTCCTCCCTCTTGCTTTGAATTAGTCCCTTTTCTTTTAATTTTTAGCTTGTGGGGGTTCTCCAAATTCCCCTAAGGAGGGTTTATTTCTTCATCATCCCCTAAATTATTACTCATTATTTTTCTTGACTATTATGTCCCAGGATGAATATTTGTCTTTGGTAAGGCACTCCTTTGAGAAACAACCAGTGATTGAGCATTCTTCTCATTTGAAGGATTACCTCTTTCCTTATGATGTTATGTGGTACTTATGACAGTTTCTAAATCACCAGAGTCTATGTCAGCTTCTTTATTGTTAGGGTTATGGTTGTCATTCTCCTCTTCTCCACTTAGAACTGAATTTATAAGTACAGGACTAAGTCCAACTAAAATCAAATGATTGTAGAAGAGATGAATTGGGTCAAAACCCTTGATTTCCTCGACATATATCAAGTTGGAATGATTGAAAAAGGTAGCATACTCATAAATCTTGGAAATTCCTCTGAGAAGAAGTCACCAACTTTCCATGGAAGAGGTATGAATTGATTTTTCCTTTTCTCAAAAAATATGTGAAACGATAATTTATATTGTTTGGCTATTTCAATAATGAACAACTTATCAGATATATAATACAATAGAAATATGGTTTTTTCGTTATAACAAAAAACCCTGATGATATTGTAATCCTCCATTTTTTCTATAATTCCTTTCCCTTTTAAAAATCATGACACTTCCAACAAGATTCACGAAGTGTCTTCACAAAACACTATTTTTTTGAACTTAAACACATAATCATTGTATGCTTCATAGAAATGATGGTCGACCCTCTGCCTCCATAAATATTTATACCACATAGTCATGGGGTCCACCTTTACTCTCACCCTTTTGGAAACATTTAAACCCTCAAAAGTATGGCAACATGTAATAGAAAATTATAGAGAAGATGACATACAAAAATTATTCTTAGTTTTGAAAATTTTCAACTGCACAGTAATCTCATTTGAAATAATCTTCACCCAGTCAAAGATTGTGTTTTCATGAACTATGAAATGTAGTATATAAAATTCCAATCGAGGAATGGTTTCCGTAGAATCTTGACCATCAATTCGAGTAAATAACCAGGAAATTTATTTATAAGGATTATTCAAAGAACTTACTTGAATTCTAGATATATCTTCTGGCATTGATGTAGGGTCATGCAAATATTCTTGAAGAAGTTCGATTCCATTATTCTTTCCTTTTAGAAAATTTCTAGCTTCCTCCCCTTTGTAAACCATTTTCGGCTTTGGTAATTTCAACATCTCCCTAAATATTGAAGGCGCCAAGGAAATAGGAGAACTTCTCTACAACGTGATGACCCTTCTATTCTAGATAAACTTGTCGATGCACCAGGCGAGAATATCCTTGCATTCAAATACTTCTGAAGCACAACCTATGAGAATGATCGAGACCAATGATAGTTCTAATCTTCTCTAGAGAAGAGGTTGAAGGTATCCCCACATAACTATTGTTTTCTCATGACTAATCTCGTGGAGCTGGCCAACTTTTCTTGTATTATTACTTTTGCACAGTAAAACGATTTAGGCTATATTTTATTTTGATGGAGGCATTAAATCAAAATAAAAGTATTTATCCTCAATATAAACATCATTAATTACCGACCATTTCAAAAATGAATTTAGTATTTAAGTCCATAAATATAACATTAAATGTGACTTCAAGAAATGTGAAGGAAAGGACACGTAACGACGTAGAGTCTAAGTGAATGATTAGAATGGAAGGGTGGGCCTACATGTCCGAAAGTATGAATGGATGAAATGAATAAGTGTTGGGATACGTCGGATGGACTGAAGGATGAATGGAAGTATAACATGTAGGTCAACGAGTCCAAAAGTTCGAAAATATGTGATGCAAAAATAAACTAAGTGTTAGGCAGACTGTTATAGAGGTAAAGAGAGCATAATACAAGTCTGAAATTCTGCAAACAAAGTGAAAACAACTAAGTGTGATAATATTGTTACAACAAATAAATGGAAAAAGAGGGGAATATGAGAGATTGGGGAAGGGGAAAATATAGAAGGGGAGTATAAGAGGTAAGAAAAGAAATAGGAAAAATAGAAATAGAGGGGAAGCACAAAAGGGGTTCAACATGGACCAACACCACTGAAATTGAAATGAGAGTAGAATGGACACGAATTTTTATAGACCAAATATAAATTTGATTTATAAAATGATAAAACACAAAAGAAAAATGTTTGGTTGCAAACTATAAAAAAATTAGTTTCATGATGAAGGAAAACATCACTTTCCAAAGTGAATGGTAGTTTTCTTTATTTTTTTTGGAATCGTTAAATGTTACTTCAATGATAAAAAAAATGATATATAAAAGAAAGATAATTGTGGATGTGTCTAATTTGAATAATTGAGGTGTGCGAACAAGGTGATGTGATATTCTTTTTGTATTTTTTGATAAAGTGAAAAATAGTGAAAAACAACTACAAACAAGATTACAGGAAGACAAAGGGAAGCCTTGTATCAATTTGAAATCAAAATAAGTAAGAAAGTTAAAAAATAAAAATGTTTTTGTGGAACGTGTGTATTGGTGACTTTTGAGCCTAAAGAGGTCTTGTTGGCTCTCTATAAGCCCATTGGAATCTTGTAGGGTGCTTGGCCGACATAAATCTAAGAGTTTAAACCAAATATTGTTCCAACATCCTCCTTTAATTCACAATTGGGCAAGATTAGGTATAAAAACATTAGCCAAATTTACGATAGACCCCCTTTGAAAATTAGGTAAGGATTACAAATGATCAATTTTGACAAACTACTTGATCATGACAAGGTGAAAAACAAGGGCAAATGAGAAAGGTTACTAATGAACAATATTCAAAAGATGACATCAAACATAGTACTATTGTAGATGCATAAAATGACAAAGCATTGACAATGATCTCATAAGTTGTCCAAGATTCTCCATGAAAAAGAATAAAATACACACTATGAAGATGGTTACATATCCTAAATCTAATGAATATCCTTTACAGAGGTTAAAAATGGGAAAGATTTGATAATAATTAACATCAATTCTCTAATCATGCCAAAGAAAATAATGCTCTATAAACAACATATGTACCAGATGGTGTACCATCATAAAAGGTGCAAATGGAGAAACATAGGCTATCATAAAAATTGTCATATGAAGACTACACAATTTCCACTCAATGTAGTGAAATGTTTGAGTGGGACATTGAGTGTGAGGGCCACATAAACACGATACAAAAGAATTTGCATCAAGGTATATAGAATAACCTCTAAGTAAAATAAAATAATCTTGATATTGTGTAACTAGTCCTTGGAAAGCACATCGAACCAACTTCAGATGTAATTGACAAAATAAAAAATAAATTCTATTTATAATAGTTACAACTAAAATAAGGCATGTACCATATGATATATGATGGTTGGGAGGAATTTGTTGTCCTCCCCACCCAGGTTTAATCCCTGTAAGTGACATGTCGAGCTCATAACGAGCATATAGTTGTAATGGCTTCGAGCCTTGTTGTTGACATGCCTTGTGCCCTGAATATTCTAGGGTTTACTATGGGTACCATTTTAGAAGCAAGGGGAATAGTTTCCTTGAAATTCCTAATGAAGCATTAATAATACGTATTACTCGAAAGAAATATGTTATAGACACTAATATGATTCGATCAACTCTTTTTAGGAAAACTTGTAATTGGAAATCTATGACCAGTCATCCTAGAAAAATAAGTATATAGGGTAGGTAGGGAGAGTTAGGGACCGACCGGTGGTACCTACCTAACTGATGGTGATAATGGTATAAAAATCCCACTTTTACCATTGTTGATGGGTATCTGTTTGGCTTAGATGTGGAATACCATAGAAAGGTTCTCCCAAAAAGAAATATCTCATGGAATAGATTTTAGAGGGACCAAAAGGAAGGGTCGTCGCTCAACGAATAAAATTTACTCTAGGGATAACAAGATTATCTTCCACAAGAGTTCACATCGATTCCCATTATAATATTGTCTAGTTCGGAACTGTGGAAAAGAAAATAATGTGATACAATATCTTTCAACAATACTATGGGAGGTTTTGAAAAGGGATTTGGGGAAGAAATATTCCTTTTATTATTATGGGTTTCTAGATTCACTATGTTTGGTTTATTGATGTTGACATTTTGGACCTATAATCATACATAGTCCATATTCAGTCTGTGAAGAGAAATATAGATCAAGAAAGATATAAGAGAAAGAAACGTTAAGTTGGGAGCCTTACTTGAATCAATCCATTTCCATTAAAGAGAGTGGAGACATAATCAATGTTAAGCCAATGAATACTATGAGGAATGGACTTCTTTAGAAATCAAGGAAGCAATCACTCTCCATCATGGAAATAGATAGTCATAATAAGAAAGCAAGTCCTCAAGACATTGGAAAAGGCCCAATCCAGAATGAGTGCCTAGTGAGGGAATTTCAAAACATCATTGCTAAAGAAGGTATTCCAGAAATGATGCATTTTCATGCAACATCCATGTCATAGATATTATTGATTCTATTGAGAAGAAAAGTAGAGGTGGGTTAGATTTCAAGGACAAGCTTCTTCAAGTGCCAACCATTCATTTTTAGTGGATCAAATTATCATCAACATCTTGATGAGACATCAAAGGATTTGGATACCTTCAATGCAGAGTCACAAAGGGATTGCACTCAAAGAACTCCCTCTTTTTGTCATAAATTACTATAGGAAAATTAAAAAAAAAAATCAATTGAGGAACTTGCAAGGGGTTAACTAAGAAATAATCCCCTCTTTCGTATTCAAAATTGAAAGAATTGTTTTCACTAACTTATCAAAAATTAAATTAATTAAATATTTGTTAGGTTCCTAACCCGCACATAGGTAGAACAATATATTTGGATGTAATAAAGGTCAATATTAATAAGGCCTTTCAATAAAATATAATAAGGCGGATGTAAGAAGACCTAATAGAAGCTTCCACTTCTAGAAGGATCTTCCTCTAGATGTTTATTTTGATAAACATATTTAGTATAAATATGAGTCAAGGGTATGAGAACCCTAGCTTGGAGATTATTGTAATAGAGCATTTCTCGACTAGAGGTTGCCTCCTCGAAGAGACCCGTTAACATTGCTTTCTGAATCAAGTGTTATTTCTATTGTTGTTCTTATATCATTTATGTGTTATTGTGGATATTATGCTAGTTATATTACTGTTATTCTACCATTTCTAGCATTTTATTTCTGTACTACATACTTTTTATATCTGGTATATTACAAGTGGTATCAGAGCACTTTCCTTGGTAGAAATTGTGGGTAATTTTTTTCAGGGTAGAGACGTATTCCAACATCTTTAATCCACAGATATTTGTCGTTACACGCATAAACCAATGGTTGAGGGATTCATACATGCATAAAATAAAAGTGGTTCTTAAGCACACAGCTATTGGCCACCCTTGTAACCCCTGTTGGTACCCCTTCGATTGGTAGCACATCAGACAACACCTGTGTACAGATCGACCTAGATTTTCTAAAGCACTCTTTAGATAAACTGATCGACCACTGACTGCTATAGTGCCACCGAGAATAGCACTCGGGAAGATACTCTCTAGTACCTAGGTAGTCGGGTAGTACGGCTAAGGGTACAGTCTATCCTCCTTAGTTAGTGCCCTGATATATTGGGCCGAGTACTATTGTTGGACCCCGCATGTATATCAGAGAGCTATAGCACAAGGCAAACCCTTGTCTGTAGAACCCTTGAATACCTAACCCTTGGGGGATAGAAACATAAATAAATTAAAACAGACAAGATCTATTGTTGCGCAACTGTGTTCGGGTTTCCAAATCACTACACGTTTCTTCCTGGTTAAGCATTTGGGGATTTCATATCTATAGCACTCTTCAGACTAGAGTATAACTTCGCAGGTGTAAATTTTTTCACCATTATTTGAGACCTATTCCATTGGATTCACCTCTTCTCCTGTAATGATCCCAAGCCAAATTCTTTCTTGGAATCACTAACTACTACTAATTTATTGAGTTACTAAGTGCATACAAGATTCATCAACACATGGAGATCACAATATATTCAAGATGTAGAAGAACAAGCAAAGATCTGACCTTTTTATTATAAGCAATGTAAGATCAATACAATAGATGGCCAATCTGGCATAAACCTCAAATGGTCGTACAAGCAATAGATATGAGATACTACAAAATGCTCCCGACAATACAAAATAAGCCTCCAAAGGCTGGATATACAATGAAGACTAAATCAAGCAGATCTGAGACACGTCCTGCTAGAATGTTGAAGCCCTGAATAATTCTACCCTGCTACCAAAAGTGTCCAATCATCTCGAGAAATATGCCAAATGATAGATCGGGCAACTGTAAGGAAAACCCAGATGTC